>JBBPCY010096248.1:0-21429 GCA_037974405.1 Brachyalestes nurse | reverse complement strand
ATATTCCCCTTCAGAGTCAGAATCGGCAAAAAACATTCACAAGACATCACGGGACAACTTTTTATTAGCCATTTGGCTATATATATATATATATATATATATATTAGGGCTGGGCAAGTTATCACGTTATCGCATTACTGTATTTACTTAACGTCGACAATTCTCACACGTTAACACAGGTTTTTAAAAATCCTTTTATTTTGGTTTGTTGGTTTGTTGCTTTTTTAGGGACTGTTTGTATTTTTAGGAATATTTAAGAGATTTAGAAATATTTGAACTCCAGCTGTGTCACTGTGTTAAAGGGAACTCTGCTGTTAAAAAGCTGCTTATTTGTTTAAAGTGTTTGCAAACCAAATGTTACTGCACTTTTGTTCATATAGCAGTACTTTAAAAATAAAAGTGCGCAATGCACTACTTTTGAATTAATTATTTAATTTTGCGTATAACAATGCGATTAATCGCGATTAAATAATTTTGTCCCAGCATTAATATACATGCACACAAACACACACAGCACCAGCACGGTGATTCAGATTGAATGTACTTGTAAATTTTATTGCACATTCTCCTTGACAACTCAGGGATGCATTTCCTGTGTATGTGACAAATAAAAAAATCTTGAATCAAAAGAATCAAGCCACCTGTCTTGTAAAACTACCATCAAAATTATGAACAGCTGCTATAAACAGATGGGTGTTTTGATGTCAGGACTAGACAAGAGGTATCCCTCCTGCACTTCACTGTCTGTATGTCACTGCTGTCTTGGTGAAATTTGGGATGGCTTAGTCTCCACTGATCCTGATCCAACCAAACAGTTTTGGTTCACACCATTAGTAGGTGGGAGTTTTAGTGGGTAGGGTACCTGCCTCTGAATCAAGAGGTCATAGGTTTGAATCCTACCTTCAGCATCCCACCACTGGGTTCCTGAGCAAGACCCTTAGCTCCAAGTTGCTCCAGGGAGACTGTCCCTTGTAGTTAGGGAATGGAAGTCACTTTGGAAGTGTGCTAAATACCATAAATGTAAATGTATTTTAATTGCTGTGAGGTGTGTTTTGGATCACTGAAGCCCTCACCAAGTCTTCATTTCATTCTAGGGTCTGAATCACCTGTTGGAGAGCAACAAAAATCCTGAGGTGATCCTTCCCAAGAACTTTACACTCAGTTACAGACCAGAAGGGACGGCAGACTTTGTGTTAAGAGCTCCGTACATGATCCACACCGAGGAAGCCAGCGGGCAAGGAAACATCAAACTGGAGAGTGGGTGTTCTTTAAAGCTCCATGACAGGAGTACTTTCCTAATCCAGTTTAATTCTATAAATAGAATCTCTTCATCTCTGGTCAGCATTTCTCCATAATCCATATGATGTGTGTTCTCTTCGTCTGTTGCAAAACTTAATAGAAGAAGGTCTTTTGAAAATTTGTATACGTACATTACTTACGTATTATTTACATATATACAAATAATTGTACTGTTTCTGTTTTTACACACTAGGATTTTGTTGATGCAAATAAAAAAAGAATTATATTTTGCTCTTCAGAATTTCGAACAAAGTTTAAAAAAATAACATTTTTACCAGTGCAGCGGCAAGTATGAAGAGGCATAAATTTAAAAAGCCACAGCTCTGTACGTCTGATTTTATTTATTTGTGTTGTGCTGTTACTGCAGCAGTACTTTAATGTCCCATCAGACCTTTAATGTCCTGCTAGACTAGATCTTCTCTCTCTCTTTGTTAAAAAAAAACATTCTCATTCTCTCACTGGATATATATTTTACCCCACACTAATATTTTTCTTTATTATATTTTGCATTCAGAACAGCACTTTATTTACCTGCTGGGTATATAGTTTATATGTGTGTATATATGTTCTATATTTTATTTATTTTTTCACTGTAGTTGTGTTGTTTTTTTGTTATTGTTGTTTATTCTGTCTTTCATAATCTTATTTTATATCTGCTGGCTTGCTCCAAATTCTTCTCTTTGTAATTGTACAATGACAATAAAGCCATCTTGAATATGTTGTACAAAAAGGTGAAGCGAAAGAGATGCCTGCTTCTCTGGCAAAGCCCCCCAGGATGAATGGACCCAGAGTTCTGCAGCTACAGGACCCTAACTTTTTCAACCGGATGGGAGGCTGTAAACGGGGCAGAAGGACAGGACCTCCTCTGGAGTTTAAACACCGAAGGGAGAGACATAACAGCATGGAAAGAGACCGCAGGTACCATAACACAGCGAGGTTCAAATTGTCTTAAACAACGGTGTAAACAACCTCTTCTTGTACTCACTTTTATCCCACATATACTTCATAATACAACAGTCAAATCTTCCCAAATTTACAAATTTAGCTGTTCGGCTTTTCTTTGCTCATTAGAAATGATTCTTTTTAGCAAGCAAAACAAACACAGTCGCTTTATTGCGCACTGAAGTTAAAGGTTTGACTGAAAAAACATCACTTTTACAAATATTTTCAAATACAGTCAATTAGCCAGTGCACAAAATGTGTTTTTTAGACTAACGTCACCAGCAAATAATGACGGTCTGTGACCACTTCAGTCCATGTTTATAGACCCCTCTGACCCCACCAAACTTCTCGCACTTAAAATCATGTTCTTCTTAAGTCTGGACATGCTTCTTACATGCTACTAATTTCACGCTTCAGATGATTCAGTGTCATGCTGCTATTTTTCATTTTTAATACTACAGCCAGTCACCCACCTTTCTCCATTCATCTCTTTTTATTTATATAATATTGACAGTATTCAGTGTCTCTTGCACTTGGTTCATCACAAGCACTCTGCCACTTTGTGCATTGGTCATTTTAAGTGTTTCAATTTTCAATGCAGTTTTTTTTTCATTGCTCATGCACACTATTCCACTTTATCCCACAATTCCACTTAAAGGATGTCCATCCTTTTTCCTTCTTTATATATTGTTTATTATTGATAACTTAGTCTATTCTGTCTGTTTCGTTTTTTTTCTTGCTGTTTCTTTTTCATTGCACAGTCCAAGATTGACCTAGGTAACACTTTTCACAGCATAACCTGTATGTGACAAATCAGTATCAAAACCAGTATTCTTTATTGATTGCTTATGTTACAACTGCACAGACACACAGAGACTCAGAGACAAGAGCAATAGAAAATATGTTGTCAAAGAAAAGCCAAAATAAACTCTCCAGGAATAAACATTCTTGAATTTGGAGTTTTTATAACAGTTAGTCGTGCAGTGAAAGAAACCATATAAGTGAGTCTATTATAGATTAACATGTAAATTAACATGTAATTTTTTTTTGCGGGACCGTCTCTTCAAACATCATCACATTCATATGGCCTGTTGATTTGAACCTTAAACCTTGCTGATCTGCAGGAGGAGAATCAAGCTGAGCTGTGATGAGCTGAAACTGTTGGTGCCATTCTGCAGTTCTGAAACCGATAAAGCCACGACTCTGGAGTGGACCACTGCCTTCCTGGAGTACATCAGAGATCTGTACGGAGACTCCCTTAAACAGGTGCAGAACTTAATACAAATAATAACACCCCAATCACATCTCATCACCTGCTGCTCTCTGTTGTCCTTGACAAGATTAAGTTTGCCTTGGGATTGCTATGTGTTTTCATTCTTATAGTACTGTACTAGGGCTGCACTGTATACTGTATTATCTAATATTTGATAGTCTCTGCAGTATGTAATCAATCACAGTGTTTCTGACAGGGTGACCAATCACAGCTCCAGGTGAAATACTAGGTGTTCTGATGAATCGAAGTCTTCAAGTAATCCAACAAATTCACAATTATTTTTGGCCAGTCTTTAACCATTAAAGACACTGATTCACCAAGGTGTTTTTAAAGAGCCCGTGTTATATAGTATCCTTCAACGTCATTTTCCCCTCAACGTTTGTGCAGGTTTGTGATTCTTATGTGACAGTTCTTTTAAAATTACCTATGTATATCCCTCAGAATGAATACTTAAGCTATTCGATTTGCAGAAAAGCTATTATAGTAATAGTTGAAAGTAAAAAATGATGGTCCCTTTATTATGCTGAGGGATTTTGCAACCGGAATGTGCAACAATATAATCACAGTATTGTTATTTTGTCCTTATCGTGCAGCCTTAGTAAATAAGTACACAGTCTCTATACCGAACACACTTCTGCATATTTTTATGCACATTTACTTTTTGTGCTAAATTTAACATTCTTAGGGAAAAATGACCTTTGCGAAGACAATTATATATATATATATTGTTTTATGTTTTATATTATGTGGTTCAGTGTAGATAATAAACATGGTAAACCTGCAGCTCAGCATTGTCGAATAAGACCATCGGTGCACTGTTTACTGATCTGCTCTGCTTTAGAACTTTGAGAAGATGTTCTGTGGTCAGACTGGAGTTCGAATGGAGTCCAGCGGCACTGCAACACGTGGGACGATGGTGCAACACGCAGGGACGATATGAAGATATGAATCGCCACTCGCCTTGGGGCTCTGGAGACTCAAAAAACATTCAAGAAGTCTGTTTATTGTTAATGTATTTACTATTATTGCTCCCAACTAGTAGGGAAATTATAGTGTGTCCATTAAGATGCAACATCATCCCTGTGTGTTTCAAGCAGGATGTGGAAACATTTGTTCCCTTTTATATTTTCATTGCATGACATTTGCATTTTTGTGCTGACCATAACTGACCCAGTGTCCACTGTTGTTTAAGAATATTATCTAATGTAAGCAGCCTCTTGCATACAGTATAGTACAGTTTTATTATTGATAAACTTCATAATTTATGGAAAACAGAGCTGTTTCTGTTTGTGTTTTTCATACTGTGTGTGCTGTTTATTCCTGTTACTCCTGACTGACTTTACAAAGAATGAACTGTTATTTTTATTAAATTTTTTCAACTTTTAGACTGATTTTTTATTGAGAAGACCGCAGTGGCAAAACCTCAGCTGCAGATGGTGCTGTTTCTCTATGAAATCTACAAAGACCAGCAGTTTGTGTTTGAAATTGCTTTTATAATCACATTAGCATTTTAATTTATGCGTTGGCACTTTGCCTCATTTGTGTGTCATTAAGTTTTAACGAGAACACTTTATTTCCCTCTGTTTAGAGGAAGCTTGTGTTGAGCACTGTGTGTGTGTGTGTGTGTTTGTATTTTTAGTAGAGGACAGGTTTTATTAAAACACACTTTAGTGCAGCGATGTGCGTTCGTATGTGTGTGTGTGTGTGTGTGTGGCCTCTCCTGTGTTTACTGGTTTGAATTAACGTTTACGAATGTCTTAGGTGTACCGCTAATGGACTGGACGTCTAAGAGAGCAGTAACATTTCACTGAAAAGTGGCTTTATTCAGTATTTCTTACAACACGGTGCTGCAGCGTCTCACTGTACAAACAACAGTCACCCAAAACAATAAATAGTATTCAACTCATGTATATTTAATCGTTACAGCACCAGTACGTAGTGGATGTGGTGGAAATTTCAGAAGAGTCAAACGTGTTGTACAGTAACGGTTCCCGAAGCATCTGAACTGATGCTTTCAGCTTCTTTTATTTATTTATTTTTTTCCAATGGGGATCTGTCATCAAGAACATTCCAGAAAGTAAAAAGTTGAACCGAATAAAAAGATGACAATAAAAATGCAAAAGAAAAAAAAACATTAGCATAGAATTGGTGCAGTAATATACAAAATATTTCAACACATGTTCAGACTGTATGACACTGGGTGATGGTCCCAGGCTGTAACTCTGCTTTGTGTGTTCTTTTTGTTCCAGGTTTTGAGGTGAAATCCTCTCGCAGGTTGAAAGACCGTGGGGCGTCGCACGGCCTTGTATGTTCTTTATTGTTGTTACACATATGGCGATACAGGAGTCTGAACGAGGGGACATTAAGCTAGAATGGCCATTCAGGGCAGTAAGAAGAGTTTTTACATGCACACACGCGCGCACACACACAAACACAAACACACACACACACACACACAAACACAAACACTCTCTCGCTGGTGTTGTTACTGGCCGGTTCTCAACATTTCAGTAATATTTAGTCTTTTTTTACACATCTACATGGAACATGTAATCTTTTCACACTGCGTTCGGTTTTGATTCTCGAAGTCTCTTGGCTCACTCGCTCCTGTTCATCCTGACATCATTCCTAAAACACTGTTGATGTTCCATCGTCCTCTGATTTTTTTCACATCCGCTGATTTTTCTACTTTTTAAAGGGAGTTCTGTGGTTCATCTCATTCCCTTTTTTTCTTGCTCTTTCTTCTCTCCTCTGAGTTCAGCTGTGTTTTCTAAGGGGTAGCGTGTTGGAGTTTAATGGTTCTTGGGATTGGAGGATTTCCCATGCACCGCTGCACCCTGGCATGCTGTTGTATCGCAGATTCCTGGGGGTCCCTGGTGCCCCGTCCTGCCCGGCCTGCCAGATTCTCCAGGCTCACCTGGATCTCCAGGTGCACCATCACGCCCATCTTTAACAATGCCGTGCACTCCTTGGAGACCTAGGGGTGAGGGGGTGAATGAGAAGAATTATTACTGTAAAAAGTACACTCACTGCAGATTCAGACTGGATTCTAACTTACATTTACGGCATTTTAGCAGACGCTTTTATCTAAAGCCACTTCCATTTCCTAACTACAGGGGGTCAGTCTTAAGGGCTTAAGGGTCTTGCTCAGGGACCCAGTGGTGGTACGCTGAAGGTAGGATTCGAACCCATGACCCCTTGGTCCAGAGACAAGTATCCTACCCACTAAGCAACCACCAACCCCTAATCACTCCACAGGTATTACTGTAAACACTACACACACACTGCAGATTCATACTGATTTAAAATTACTCTGTAAGCATTACTGTAAACACTACACACACTACAGATTCATAACAGGCTGTTTAAACACACCTGGTTCTCCCTGGTCTCCAGTTGGCCCCTCAATGGCCTTTCCGACAGGTCCTTTATCTCCTTGTTCTCCAACATCACCTGCAGGAGTGAATTGAGAGATGTTAGTAAGTGGTGTGTAAAGGTGGAAGGTGTGAAATACTGACCGTGTCTCTATTTCTGTCGTACCTCTGGGACCGGGATCACCCAGATCTCCAGAAAGTCCTCTGTAACCTGGAGGTCCGCGGGCTCCAGGGTGGCCGAGGGAACCGGTTTCTCCTGGCTTTCCTGGAGGTCCAGCCGGTCCTGGACGCCCAACAGCGCCGGGAGCCAGGGGTCTTCTCAGATTAGCGGCCAGCTGTGCAATCTGGTCTGAGATGGGGTGGAATAGATGGTGTTTTATCCTCACAACCAGAGCAAGATACAACACTGATACTGCAGGTACTGTGTAGGATTTCATAAATAATTTAATTTAGAAAGATTCTCACCATCAATCATTGGTCCACACAGTTCTCTTATATGCTGTTCGCTTGCCAGTTTTCCCTGAGAGAGAAAAACACAATTCCGGTGCAGGTGAGGCACTGGATTTATTCCCAAAAAACGTTCTGAATGAACTTTAAGTGAGAAGAACATTTGTAGATGCTTTTGTCATGAAGAGAACTCTAAGAACAGACCCTAATTGTTTAGGAAAGCCTCAAACTTTTAAAGAGTGAATGAGGTTCACCCAGAAACTGCTGAAGAAACCAGATCAGGTGGCCAAACAAAGAAGTTGCACCGATGTTCTTCAGGCCTGACATGACTACCACCCCTGGTTCTCGTTTCTTTTCTGTTCTGACTAGGGGAACTACAACCTTGTGCAGTTGTTTAGTGATGGGCTTTAAACTGCGCCAGAACATGATACAGAGAAGAACATTTTAGAATGTTAGAATCTTCAGATTCTCTCCAAGACAGTATTTTGAATCCAGCCCTGGTGATGCCATAGTTACTTACAGGAACACCGGTTTTTCCAGCAACTCCTGGAAGTCCAGGTTCTCCTTGGAGTCCCATCAGACCTGGTTTTCCAGGAGGTCCTCTGGCTCCAAGTTCTCCTTGTGGTCCCACCACTCCTTTGGGCCCCAGCTCACCCTGCTTCCCCGACTGTAGACAACATGGCAGGAAATTTTCTTTCATAAATGGCATTCAGTATTGTTACTAATGAACTAAAATTACAGTCACAATATGACAAATCATTTAAAAAAGCCCTTTCTTTCCTTTTCTCTTTATCCCTTTTTCTTTCTCATACATGCTTTCTATCTCTCCCTCTTCTCAGTCTCTCTCTCTTTTGCTTTCTTTTTCTTTTTCTTTCTCTCCCTGCTCTCCCTTTCTCTCTTTCCTTAACTCTCTCTTTTGGACAGTTTTGTGTTAAACTGGTGTTGAAACTCTTTTGGCTTAAACTTTTCAGTGCGTTAAACAGTTTTATTTTTTTAAAAACACTTGCCATAATCGGATCGGTTTAATTAGGAAGGTCCAGCTTTGGAAAGTAGCACAGTAAACTAAGTGGAGGTTTGTTTGTTTATTGACTGTTCAGCTGATAAACAGCAGACATCATTGATCCGCTCACACTGATCACTCTTTAATTAAGTGGGACTTTAATCAGCAGCTCGATTAATTAGTCTGAGAGTACCACCAGGTAATTCCAAACACACGTTCTGCTGACGGAACCGAGAGACACATTTCATTTAAATTCAGACATTTCCATAAACATAAGATCGGTCCGTTACGTCACGTCTGAGAGAAACTGTGGATGTTTCTGTGGAAATTCTAGAAAATAAATTAAAGTACATTCAGCATCACTGATCAGTGCAGGAGTTTATACTCACCTCTCCTTTTTGGCCAGTAGGACCAAATGGACCCTAAAGGGAAGAGAAAAGTTTGTTTTATTTCTGCTTTTATCTCTGAGCGTCACCTTCACTAGTTTATTCACAAGAGTGGATGTGAAGAATGTCATATTTTCCATCCACTGAAATACCTAGAAAAGGTTAATTAATGCATACAGAAAGTGAGAGGACTTAAATTATTTAATTAAATCATATCACTTTTCTTTGCCCTTTTTGTCATGGTTTTAAATTTTTTCCATGATTTAAAAATTCCAGCTGTTGTTTTGCTGTTCAGCATTTCATAATGAATGGACCAATAGAAACACTCCAGATTGAATTAATAAAATCTTGCTAAATTAACACTGAAGGAGATACAAGGTTTTGTTCATGTAAGACAGTTTAATTTGCTACAGTATTCATAATGTGATGAAAGTTTGTTACCGTTTCTCCATTCTCTCCTGGCAATCCGTCACTTCCTGCCATTCCCTGAATGGAACAAGAACTGGGTTTTAAAAAAATCCACATCCACATGAGCAGCCATTTACACTCCTCAAAGTAAAGCAGCCGAACAGAGTGTTGCCTTAGAGGAACCACTGTCAGTTCTATAAAAACCTTATAGAAACAAATACAGAAACAAATGCTTGTCTGTGGGTTTGATCAATATAAACGCTGTACAGTTTCGCTTTCATTGTTTTACTATAAATGTATTAAAAGTGTAAAACTGAATGCAGTGTGAGTTGCTCAGACGGTAACACTGTGTCTGTCCGCTTTTCTAAAGGTCATTTTTTGAAGATTATAGTCTTGCAGCGTTCTGCTAAATTTCTTAATAACTCATACACAGCAATATAGTTGGTGCCAGTGAATATACAGGAGGTTTACAGTAATGAGACCTTGTCTGTTTTTCTAAAACGTGGGTTTTAGTAAATGTAAAATGTAAATGTATTTTCGAAGGCCAAAGAAATTGATTTTTTTTGCGGCAGATTTTTTGCTTAGGTGAGGGTGTGGCACTTTAGAGAAGTGATCCAACACAACCAAGACCACACTGACACCTGAGACACCAGGTCACAAAACTGAGGAGAACTGAGGAATAGGGAGGAGTAGGGAGGAGGGAAGAGAAGTGGCTGAAGTGGACCTGCTGGACACAGATTGAACACACTGGACCAGAAAAAGGTGTGAGGATGTTCTACCCCCTCCCCCTTAGTTTGTGTAGGGTGGTCTTTCACATGGTTCTGTAGGTTCTGCAGCAGGTAAAGAACTTTCCTAGAACTGAAACACATATCCACTCCAAGAATCATGTAGGAAACTTTAATACTGAGAGGGAATCTTACCAGGTCTCCTTTAGGTCCTGAAGCCCCTACTGGACCCTGAGAGGGGAGAGAGAGATAAAATTAGGAATCTGTGAATGGGCAGAATATGTCTGTGTGTGTGTGAGAGAGAGAGAGACTGCATGCGAGAGATTGTGTGAGAGTGTGTGTGTGTGTGTGTGTGTGTGTGTGAGTGTGAGAGATTGTGTGAGACTGTGTGTGTGTGTGTGTGAGAGAGAGAGAGAGAGAGAGACTGTATGTGAGAGATTGTGTGAGAGTGAGTGTGTGTGTGTGTGTGTGTGTGTGTGTGTGTGTGTGTGTGTGTGTGTGTGCATGAGCCATATAACGCCAGGCTGTGTTCTGTGTGAACAGTGCTGGGCTTTGTTGGTGTATTCCTGAGATTTTTTCTGCTGAGGTCTGGAGAGGGAGGGAGAGAGGATAGGCTTTCCTCTGCTGGACTGTGTGTGTAAAATGTGGAAGAGTGTGTGTGTGTGTGTGTGTAAAATGTAGAAGTGTGTGTTTACATAAAATATGGAAGTGTATTTGTGAATTAATGAAGAGTCTAGAGCAGGTAGAGCAGTGGTGTCTTAAGGTGTAGATACTTAAATAATTAATAAAATAATTAATGTAAATAATTAATAGTAGATCTTGAATAATTCAGGGTAGATACGATAAAATTCATTGTGAATACAGAATCAGTCATAGTAGAAACTGAATTATTGATAGTTGATAATGAATAATTCATAGTTGTGTTGTTATTTATACTGAAGCAGCAGCTCTGTAAATGGTGTGGAATGTTTGTGATGGACGGATCAATAGAAATTATCCAAATTGACTTTGATGTTTCCACACAAATTTCCATTGTAAGTTTAGAAAGTGTCCTGAAAGGTTCTGTTTGGAGATGCAGTGTTGAAATATGCAGTCAAAATAACATAATTCACAAATGTGTTCCATAAGACATGTGCAGATATGTTTGGGTCAGAACCAGAACCCATCAGTACTGACCCGCTCTCCAAATCCGCCCCGCAGTCCGGTGGGTCCGGGCAGCCCAGGGTCGCCCAGTGCCCCTTTAATGCCCTTTAACCACAGCAGAGTCCTAATCAGTACACTGACACAGGAAAATCAGTACACCTGAACTTTCACTGACATACACCTGAGCTCAGGTGTGATCACATTTAAACAGGAAACTGATGATCAGAATAATACAGAGAACTGATTATCAAAAAGAGCATAAAAGACTAAATTACAGACGGAAAAAGTCTCTCCCCAGCTGCAGCTGACACTACTTTAAAATTACACCAGTTTATAAAATGGTTAAACCAGTTTCTGTTGCACAGTCAGGACACAAACCTGGAATCCCTTCACACCCTGAGGTCCAGGATTTCCAATCAGTCCCACAGCGCCCTGAAAACAAAAAAAAAACGGAACATGTGAATTTGGCAATAATTAATTCATAACAGATATTTAATAATTTATAATGGATACTGAATATTTTGTCTTAGGCACTAATTTTTAGAAGATACTGAATAATTCACAGTAGATACTGAATAATCCATAGCAGATATGGAATAATAGTGTACACTACTTTATATGAGACACTGAATAATTCATGGTGAACACTATACAATTCATAGTGGATATGGAATAATTCATTTTAATGCTAAATTCTAAGCATTCGTTTCCATTTACTGTCAGCACCATAAGCATTTTTGTATGGTATTTGAGGATTAATAACTGATTATTAACCCTGCAGATTACAGGGTTAGGATGATAATGACTAAATAATGACAGTAATACAGGTGATAGTTAAGTTGATTAAAAGGTTCTAGCCTATGTACCTAATGGTTCACACTTTATATATTTGATTTATGGTGATTTATAGAGTGATGACCTGTGTGACCTCTGTATGAGTGTGATAGAATGTTATTAATGGCCATTCTATCACAAAGAGGCTGTGGGCCGGTGGAACCGAGTGGTTTTTGCTGTGGTCCTCACTGCTCCACACAGTTCTCTGAAGCCTCGTTTCTCCTGCAGTGTCTCGTCCGTGTGTGAATGAGATGCTTGGCAATACGGTTTTATAGTTCTATTGCTTAGCAACACCTGGTCCTCAGCATCCTCATCTCCTGAACAGCCACCTCATTTTTATGAATTAGATACCTGAAATAAAAACCTTCTCTGGATCTGAGCTCTAGAGCTGAATTAATTTGTATCTGATGGAAGAGTATTTCTGCGTTTTTATGGTATTTTCATTGTCCATTCCTTTACTTTCAGAACATCCAGGTTCTTTGGATCTGTTGTACTTACAGTCACGCCTCGGGGCCCAGCTTCACCTCTCTCTCCTGGAATCCCGATCTCACCCTGTCGGAGAAGCCAGAGAGGAACACTGAGTAAGTTTGGGATCTAGAACATCCCTTTTTCATTATCTCAAAGGAAAGGTGTGACCACATCAAATAAACCACATCAGAAACATCAGAAAACAGAGTGGATATTAAACACGCAGGTGTTAATGGAGCTCTCCAGGCTCCGCCCACTAATGTGTTCTTCTCTATCTACTGGTGTGAGGATGATCTTTCCAGAAGGTAAAAATCCTGTTTAGGGTGCGTTACTTCGCAGAGGTCTGGATCAGGGATGAGTGGTCACTTTGCAATGTGAAGGATAAACAGGGAATCAACAGGTCATTATAAAGGTCTGTTCAACAGTCTGATGTTTCTCCACAAGGGGGCGCTGTTAACACCCAAACTGATTTTGTGTGCACCACTGAAAGGGAGGAATCCCACACCAGCAGAAGCTCAAAAAAGTATATTATATTATGTATGATTACAAAACTCATAAATATGAAGCACAATTAGATTGGAAAGTGTTTGCCATTATAATCAGTGTATAAAGATGTATAAAGTATGAAGATTCTCAACTAAACAGCTTCAAACGGGACATATTATGCAAAACTCACTTTAGTTATAATAAATCTTTGGGCTATACAAAACATGTTCATGAAGTTTTTGGCACCAAATGACTCTCACATAAAGAGATCACCAGGTTTATTCTTCACAGTTTCAGGCCCTTTCAAAATGAGCCGTTTGGACGGAGGGCCCAGTGTGACGTCCCACTGGGCCAATTTGCATAGAACCGCTCTCATCTGTCGAAACCCCACCCACTAGATTAATTGAAGATCCGGCATTTTGTCTGCTAGTTTTACGAGCACGCAGATGCCGAGCGCTACGGCTACAGATAGAGGCAGGTCACGCATGAAGTGTTGTGTTGTTTCTGCAAAGAACAGCACAAATCCCTCCACTTTCTCCCAGATTAAGAAAACAGAAGGACTGCGTGGCTTTCATTTTCGATGGCAATTTCCAAGCAACAATCGGTTTCGTTCCACCTTAAAAGGTTCCACCTTACGTATTAAAAAAAAAATCATATAAGGAGCTGTGAATAATGAGCTAACTTCAGCGTTGTGGGGGGATTTGTACACTACTGTCTGTGACAAGTCAGCAGATGAGGGAGATGTAAGTACTTTCGTGTTTCTATCGCAGTTAAGTATGAACTAGCTTGTTCGTTTCATTTTGTAAGCATAGGATGGGTGGGGCGTGGCCAGCAACAGCTTATTTGCGTGAAAGGTACAGAGCACTGAAACAGCATGTTTTAAAAGGGACTGAAACTGTCAATAATAAACCTGGTGATATCTCTTTATGTGAGAATGATTTTATGCAAAGAACTTCATGAATATGTTTTGTATAGCCCATAGACCTATTATAAAAAAGTGAGTTTTGCATAATATGTCCCCTTTAAAACTGACACAAAGTTTTTCAGTCCCTAACTACAGGGGACAGTCTCCTTGGAGCAACTTGGGGTTAAGGGTCTTGGTGGTTTGCTGAAGGTGGGATTCGAACCTATGACCTCTTGGTCCAGAGGCAAGTATCCACCACCACCCACTGTCACTACTGTGTGTGGTTGTGTGTATGTGGAGTATTTTACACTGACTGAACGCCTTGTTTAAACCCAAATTGTCAGTCTGTAATCACTGATTCAGAGCTTAGGCTGGTTCCAATGCAGTGAAACCTGAATCATCACGGGGCCAAATAATTCAACACATTTCGTCTTTATCAAAATAAATGCAGCTGCTACATTGCTAAATGCTACATTTAGTATGACCTACATACAGTGACCTACATATGAATCATTCAAGCAGAACAAAGACCATCTAACTCAAGTCCTGAACCAGTGAAGAAACAGGTGCAGATGATTCCAGATGATCAGGCGGTGATCAGTATACTGGTGGTGCTGAATGCTGAGTGGTTGGAACTCCTTTATCTAGAACTCCTTTATCTTGTATCTTTAGCCTCTTTGCAGCCTGTCAGTAAAACATTTGTTCCCATTTCTTTCATTTAATCTACTCAATATACCAAAGATAAGACAAGATAAGTTTGACAGAGGGTAAATAGTATTTTTGCACCAACAAGTTGATTCAAAGCAGACATGTCTGATACTGCAGAAAAGACAGAGAAACGCTCTCCAGTGAGCGGAGAGATAATATCACTAGTGGACGTGTACTGTGAGTTCTTTATCTGTTCCTCTTTTCCACTGTAATGAGTTTGTTAACGAGTAAAGAGAAGAAGCAGCACCATGCCTGCAGTGTGTCAGGTTTAGTTTGTCTGCAGAAACCAGTCAGATACATACAGGAATACCTGGCTCTCCAGATGGTCCCGCTTCTCCCATCTCTCCTGGGTTGCCCTGCAGAAGGAAGGAGAAGGTGCTCTTCACATAAACATGTTTATATTTACTACTCATATAACAAAAAACTCATGTAACACTCATATAACTGGGCTGTGGCCGGTGGGCGTGTCAGTCATAGAAGAGCTGATCAGTGCTGGAATATGAACATTATCTATATGATAGCTGTACAATACAGATTATATTACAGGTGCTGCTGCAGGTGACAATATGACAATCATATTAATATATACTAATATATTAATAACTTTAATAATAATAATAATTCCATTATACAAATAATACAAATGATAACATACTAATTACATGAATGCATTACTCTACAACCATTTTGCGGCAGAAAAAGAGATCGCCGTAGACAAGAATTTTAGATCAGAACTTACAACTCCGCCTTTGGCTCCTTTTGTACCAGCTTTTCCTTGCAAACCCTGAAACACACACACACACACACACACACACACACACACACACACACAGTCACATAATGGTACAGAGCAGTGAAGGGTGCAATGACATCACCAAATCGAACATCTTCTGCACAGAATGTTCATCAGAAGGTCACCTTAACCATGATCTGCTCACAAAAGTCGACGTCTGAAGTAACGGACGCTAAGAAGAACCAGAGGAACTGGGTGCTGGGTCTGATGGAGAGAACATGGTCTTCCCAAACTGAAGAACCACCCTGACCTTTAACCCTGACTCTGATCAGAACTTGATCATCCATCAGTTATGGCGAGATAAGAGACTCACTCCTGATCAAAACTATATCAGATCAATAAACATCATTTAATCCCATTACTTCTGATGGGTAAGTAATCAAAGTAATTGTTCATTACTTATATAATTATTGACTTATTATAGAAGTGATATCAGCGACTGAAGAGGTACACACAGACTTATGCGCATGAGTTTTATTGAATAAGATTAAATAATGTGTGTTGTGTGAGTGCAGGAGCGTGTGGTGTGTGTAGTGTGTAAGCTTGTTCCAGGTGGAGTAACAGAATGAGCGAGGGTGCACAGACTTTTGCAGTGTGTGTGTGTGTGTGTGTGAAGGGATCCGGACACTCACCGGTAAACCATTTGGTCCTTTCTCGCCAGGCACTCCGGGGCGTCCGGCGTCACCCTGGCAACAAAGAAAAAAATTATTCAGCCGTTTGTCAGGGTTGGTTATAATCAACCTTTAGTGATTCAGAAAAATAATAATGAATAATCTGCAGTGTACCTTCTCCCCGTCCAGCCCGTGTGTCCCGTCTTTACCGTCCCGGCCCGGGATACCCTGGTGGGGGATTATTCACAAAGTACCCTCTTAAATATTACTGAGAATTACTGACTGCAGGTTCATACTGCAATAATCATAAACACAGTTCTTCCAGCAGTAGACCTGGTTAACAGTAGGTCATGGTTTCCAGGCAACAAAACTAGAGCATTAACACCATGATCTGATGTGTGTGTACAATTTCAGAACCAAGCTGTTCATTTTATAAACATTAATAATAACTTACCGGTTCTCCTTTGGGGCCTTGAGGTCCCGGCAGGCCTTTAGGGCCGATTTTGCCCTGCAGAGATGAGAACACACACCGCCGTACACGTTCATAACAAATAAGAGCATTTATTTAGAGAACATTCTTTATTTATATGTATATGTACAAATATAAAAATATAGTAAGAGATCAGATGGCAAATAGTAACAAAATAAATGTAGTAACTAAAAATATAAAAATGAACAGAATAATGATCATGCTAATTAATTTTCAGGTCGGTGTGACATCATACTCACAATCTCTCCTTTGGGCCCTTTGAAGCCCTCTGGTCCTCTCTCGCCGACATCACCCTGGAATTATTAAGTAATAAACACTTTAATAAGTTTTTATTACTCAGAGTCAGCAGTGAGGATGCGGTAATTAAGCCGGTGGACACTAGGGGGAATCATAACACACCACCTACTATTACAATATTCATGCAAAGTGAGGACTTTTTCACACTTGCTTTTAAAGACACTTTCAGTCCATCAAAAAAGTAGTTCCTTCAGTGGGCTTTAGGTCAGCGGCAGATTCTAAATATCCCTTTGCAGATCATAAATATTTTATAATAAAATTCAACACTGTTACCCTGTTACTCTGTTACTTTGTGCTGTAAATTGTTCTTATGGTCTCTCTGGTTCTGCCACCAGACTGCAGGGCCGCAGTTTCAGAGCGACAGACAGAGACCGCCTGACATCAAATTGATATTGTAAATGTATCTATTTCTTAAATAAAGATGTTAATTTCCTAAATATCTCATCATAAGAGATGACATTTGCCTTGATGCTGGTGTGACTCATCTGAATTTGACTAGTTACTCCTTTGACAGGATGATCATGTTTGTTGTACAACAGCATGAGCTGTGGTTGCTATGGTTACAGTGATGAACCAATAAGTGAGAAGATAAATACTGGATAAAGACAGTTTATTAAGGCGTGTAACCAAAAACAACAGCTCTGCAGGGTCGTTTGCTGGTGTTGTTTTGATTGCAACAAC
This sequence comes from Brachyalestes nurse, assembly GCA_037974405.1. Classification (NCBI taxonomy): domain Eukaryota; kingdom Metazoa; phylum Chordata; class Actinopteri; order Characiformes; family Alestidae; genus Brachyalestes; species Brachyalestes nurse. Next base: position 4,160 of record JBBPCY010096248.1, on the reverse strand, counting down.
AGCCCTGCAGGGTCGTTTGCTGGTGTTGCTTTGATGGCAAGTGGTTCAATAGTGATAGAAATATAAAGATTTGTTTTACGCATCAAACAGAGAGTGTGTGTTTGGTTGTGTGTGTTGTGCTCTTGAGTGTCCTGCACTGTGCTCCATCAGTCAGCTGTTGGGACGCAGTCCAAGTTTAGTGTGATTTAATTACTAATGGACTGTCAGATGTATAAAAGTATAAACATAAAACTCTGAGTGTAAAGACTACAGAGTATCGGCTCTAATCCTGAATCTCCATTAACCAGCAGTTAGAAGTGTTAGAATGTTGAATGATCCAGATCACACCAGTGTGATGGGATGCTTTAATGGAAAGTAGTCAGGCACCGTAACTGTGTGATGTTTTGTGCTAAAGGGTTGAATATGGAATTATCGGCGCAATGTATAGGAGTTCATATTGGAATCATATCGTATCATATTGGAATTCAGTAAATACCAGTAAATTCAGTAAATAAAGAGTGTGTGTTAAAATCAGTAAATACACGTTGTGTTGAACTCGAAATGTGTGTAAAAATCAGTAAATAAACTGTGAGTGTGTGTGTTAAAATGTGAAAGTGCATCTCTGACATCAAGAAAATCTACCTTTTGAACCAAACTTTTGCAAACAACATCTTCTTAATAATTTATCCATCTTTTACTAAAAAAGTAGTTCCAGCAAAAAAGTAGTTCCAGCGGTTACTAGCAGAGTAAAGAGGCCGTCCTCGTTATTTAGCAACACGTGATGAACAGCAAAAAAAACTACACATGATGATCCGGTAGTGAAGGGAGACACTCACTGTTTTCCCAATCGGACCACTCGAACCAGGCTTCCCCCGGAAACCCGGAAAACCCTGCAGAGAGAAACACGTACACACTCAGTTAATCGCACACACACTCACCTGTTCATCCGCTCATGTACAGTTAATAATCCATTATCATACTAATAAACATGTAATATTTTCCTAACACTTTAACACATCTCATGTTATTACAGAACAACTGATGACAACCTAAGTATGTATAAACTGTAATTAAGCTGATTTATATGTGACTTTTTAGATAATATCAGTGGAACATGTTTGCTGTAGATGTTTTATTGTACTTTGAATTACTGTGGTTTAAAATTGAAATCTAAATTTAGTTGAATTAAGTAAACTTCTGTTCCAGTTTGTATGCATGTACTTTAGTTTCCTTACAGTACATTAACAACTCATTTAAAATGTATCATTTTCAAAAATCTTTTAAAAAATAAGGAAAAAAAAATAGATACAATTTTAAAAAATTCATATTTTTTTCAACTTTACATTAACATACATAAATATACATTAAGATATAAATAGGAAGTTTTTTCACTCAAGTTTCTAGTTTGGAGAAGTGAGGTTTTATTAGTTTCTTGTCTATGATTAAGTCTTTGCACTTTAACAAGGTTTATTATTATTATTATTATTATTATTATTATTATTATTATTATTATTATTATAGTTATTATTATTATTATTATTATTATTATTATTATTATAATAGAGAGTAATTAAAAAATGCTCACTCTGTCTCCAACTGCTCCCACCGGACCCTGGAGTCCCCTCAAACCTCTAGAGCCCTGAAAAGACACACACACACACACCTGGTCAGTCACTCTTGTACAGCACCCAAATGTTTTTACAGTGAAAAAACAATCATTTCATATTGTATCATATTGTTGTCCCACCCCAGCTGACAAGACACACGTCCTTCAGGTCACAAATGAATCTAGATTAATTCACTAATACCCACAGCGCAGGTCACTCACCTGTAGACCGACCGTTCCTGGAATACCAGGGGGGCCGGGGGGGCCGGAATCACCCTAAAAAATTCAAAGATAATTAAACACACACACACACAACAATGTCAGTGATGCAGTAAAATGTAATTACTGTGATAATCACTCCATTCATTACTATACCACTGTATTAATAAGCTCTGTGAGATGTGATGAAACAAGGTTGTAAATGTAAACAAACATGAATCTTCATGTGTGGTGGAAGTTCTGAACAGGATCAATATTTCCATCATGATCTCACCTTCTCACCGTCCTTCCCAGGTTCTCCTTTGTCACCTTTGTGACCTGTGTGTCCCTAACAGGACAGATGGATGGATGGACAGATGGACAGGGAGATTAAATGGCAGAGTTAGTTCTCAAAGTTTCCACAGAAAATCAGACATGGCTGCTGGTGTCTGGTGAGGATGTACCTTAAAACCGGGCATTCCAGGTGGTCCTGGGGGTCCAGGAGGACAGATGGCGGGACACTGCAGAGAAAGAAGCCACTCAGAACACCATCACACCACTAGTTCATATAAAACACCTGAAACCATACTGGCTACACCAACATCTCACAACACCTGGAACCGCAGTGACAACACCTAAACTGCCCCGACGCCACCAACACCTCACAACACACAAAGCCTGAAACTGCACTGACTACACTAACATCTCACAATACCTGGAACTGCAGTAACTACACTAACATCTCAATACACATAACATTTGCAACTACTCTGACAACACCGAGATCTCCTCACACAACCCCTGAGACTGCACTGATCACACCAAAGTCTTGCAACACCTGAAACTGCACTGACATCTGCCTATAATTGGACTTATTAGAAGATAGTACAGCAATGCAGCAGCAGTGAATTCATCCATCTTATGGTTCAAAGAGTCATAATCGCTGTTTTCGCTGAGTTTGATTTATTACATGTTGAGTTTTGTTTACTGTTGTACAGTGGTGGCGTCCAGCCCGGGCCTGGAGATCCTCCTTCCTAAAAAGTTCCAGGCACAACCTGTAGCACCTACTCTGGCTAACAACCTTCTTCAGAAGTCCCTGATTGGCTGAAGTGTTAATTAAGGGGATGGTTGGATGCAGGTTGCAGGATAGAAGATCTTCAGGAGGAGGGCTGGAGACCACTGGGCAGATCTGTGAATCTTGAATCATATTTTATTGTTGTAGCTAGGCTGTTCTAACTAATCACGACCCTCAGGAACACCAAATGTTCTAGATTAGCACTGGAACCAAAGTCCAGGTCGTGATGATGGAAAGAAAGGGAGCTGCAACCACACTCAAAGTAAGAAGTATCTCCACTTGAGTAGATCAAAATTAATAAGCAATGTAAATAAATAAATTAAAGGTCATCTTTGTTGAAGTGTGATGTGTGTGTGTGTGTGTGTGGAGGGGAGTCAACTTCATCTGTGTGTGATTTAATCTGTACTGGAGGATGATAAGGATGAAGAAGGATATAACCTGGAGTGTAAGACATTGTATTATCACTTTCATTTTATCTAAAGTGACCTACAGTTTGAGGAAACGCTCTAGTTTCAGGACACTGTGAGAACCAGAGGAGAGTGCTAAAAGTGCTAAAACCTAAATCTAAATATTATTGTGGTTATGCATATGTATATAATGCAAATACATTTAACTGCATTATTAAGATTATTATTGAGTTCTGTGTTGTTTTGGTGTCCGTGTTAAGAGCTGCAGCAGCAGAAGCTCCAGTGTGAGTTTCAGTGATGCTGAGGACGTACCAGCAGGTCTCCGTTTCCCTCAGGAAGAGCTCCTGGAAGCCCCTGAAAACATGAACAAGAACACATGAAGAAACGTCACACGCTGAAACACAGCCTGTTCTCCCGAGCTCTAAACTCATCTGGAGCTACAGGACCTTCTCCCTCACTAGCTCCTGCTGTTTTTAAAGCAGCAGAAAGTTCAGCACCAGAACACAAGACCTGAGCTCCGTTCAGCTTTGTGGTTTCTGAGATCAGTTCCAGCAGAACCCAGTAGTGCTGGAGGTTCTCCTGTGTGTCTGCTGAACCTAACGACACTTCAGTAAATTCTTCTGCGGAGATAAAGAGCTCCTTGACAGGGGGGACCGAATGCCTCTGTTTTCCAAAAACAAAAACAGGGACTGTCTATGAAACGGTAATGTTCCTGGAGTGAGATTAACATCAGGGCCAGAATCACGGACAGGATCTGAATGACGGGTGAGGTCAGAATCAGGGGTGGGGTCAGAATCAGGGGCGGGGTTTGAATGAGGGGTGGGGTCAGACTCAGGGGTGGGGTCTGAATGAGGGGTGATGTCAGAATCAGGGGCGGGGTCTGAATGAGGGGTGG
>JBBPCY010096143.1:0-21462 GCA_037974405.1 Brachyalestes nurse | reverse complement strand
GAGCTGCTTTGTGTTCTGGGACACAGTCCTGCTGGAATAGAAAAGGTTCTTCCCCAAACTGGGTCCACAGAGTTGAAAGCATGGCGTTGCCAAAAATGTCCTGGTCTGCTGGAGCTTTAAGATTGAACCTCACTGTAGTAAAGAGCTCAAACCCTGGTAAACAGGTGTGTCTCAATACTTTTGACCATATAGTGTATGAGTACATGTTCATGAGCGATGCAGTTATGTTTTCTGAACTGTAGTTTTTAAACGGTTTGCCTTTGTCGTACATAAACAGTTGCCTGCTTTAACAGACCTCTGAGCAGAAGTAGCATTGAACAATTGCCTTCTGTTTTTGTCCATGTTAGTAAATGTGCATTGCTAAAAATAAATCTCCAGCTAAAATGTTTACAAACACAAAGCTGTGATTTAGGTCTACATTTCATGATTGTTTTTATTAATTCTAACTTTTACGGAACTCGTCAGATTGTAATTTAATGTTATTTATAATATGAATATTTATATGCAGGGCTCTTTTCTGAATTGCAACACACCATTCCTGCACAATGTGCTCCTTGCAAAGACAATTAATCGAAAGTCAGTGCAAAGAGCTGAAGGACGAAGCTTTGAGAATATCTGTTCGTGGTAAAAATGGATTTTCTGGCTGTCTTGGTTGTTTCTTTTTGTTCTTTAAATTAATATAGAAAAGATTCCTGATATATGCATGTTAATGTGTTTTTATGAATCAGTGCATTATATAGTGCATAGTGATTTTTTAACTATCTTAGTAAGCGTTTGTTGATATGTACATAATTATGATGAAAAAGATTATATTGGATATGAAGATTTCTGTGGTATTTGTGTGTATCAGTAGGCGTGGCAGTTATTACATAACGGTTATTGGGGCAGCTGGTGGCCTAGTAGTTAAGGAGTTGGCCCTGTGACCAAAAGGCTGTGGGTTTGAATCCCAGGACTGCTAGTGGCACCACTGAGGTACCCCACACACTGCTTCCTGGCGCTGGTGAATGGGTTAAAAGTGTTTAATACAGGGGAATAATTTAATGCTGTTCCAAAGTTATTTTTCTGTGTTGTTCTAACTTTAAATAGAGAAAAATAATATGAATTGGGGTTTTTTAACTGTTGCATTGAGATAAATAATATAAAGTAGAGAAAACATTTGTATAGACACTTTACACATCTTACAAAGACAAGAAGTGCCAACTTCGGACCTGGAGCTGTGACACGTTTGGAGAAGTGTTTGTTAGTTTGTTAGGGAGGTATCTAATGTTAATGTTGCCATGTTACTTTTCACTCCTTTTCACCCTCTCAAGAAAGTTATACAAGTTTTACTTGACTCTACATTTACATACAATGCCAAGGTTAAGCCTATTCAGCTGTCGGGTAATAATTACATAAATAATTACAGTAATTACATTGTTAATTTTAGGTATTTACATACTACGAGTTAAAAATGTAATGATTTCAATTGTACATATTGGGAAACCAGACCAGATATGTGTGGTGGGGTAAGTTTTCTAACTGTATGGGTATCATTACTAGTGCACAGATTAATTACTGTGACCGTCTCAACAGATTTTGCACGTGTTTTTAGCTTTTATTCGCTCAGTAATATAACGCGATCGCCGCAGCCAACCAGTTCCACTGTGAAATTCTGCCGTGAGGTCGCTGTGGAACTCGAGTCCTTCAGGACTGGTGTAGTGTGTACAGCTTTGCCTAGTGGGGGTACAGCTTTGCCGTATTAGCCAAGCTCTTTGGGATTCTCCATATGTGTAAATTAAGTTAAGGGATTTAAAGTGAAAATGATAATGAACACTCGGCCTCTCTTCTTTCCCATTTACTCAGTAACAGCTCGAGGGGTTTTCACCGCCCTTACAGTCCCCTAGGCGGCCTTAGTCCTCTGAGTCAGACAATTAGTGTGTAGGGCCCAGAAGATACACACACACACACACACACACACACACACATACATACACTGAGTGTGTACAAATGAGCTGGTGCGGGAAAAAGGACGTGTACCTTTTATATATATAGAAAAGATCATGTACCTTTATTATATTGTGTACTTCTGTGATGGTTATTATTAAAGTCTTTTTTTTTTTACTTGTTCTGATGCATTTAAATGCCTCACTAATATGTTCTAATGTTAATTTGATCTTAAGTTTGATTTAAAAAATATTAGGGACGCACCGAATATTTGGCCACCGAAAATGTAATTTTTGCCATTTTTGGCCAATTTTTTTTTAACGCGACCAAAACAGTGATGACGCAACCGCAGCCCGCACACAGCAGGATTAGAGTCAGCATGTCTGCCGTGTGGGCGCATGTCGATATTTCTAAGGAGGACACACGGAAAGCCATTTGTAAAGCGCGCAATGCCGAAATTTCTAGAGGGGGTGCATCCACAAAGACTCAACGTCAGGATTAATTTATCATATGAAATTAAAACATCCCGATCGCCATGCAGAGTATGAAGCACAGAAGAGGCGAGACCCTTCCAGCACACCCACTCCGTCTGTGTTTCTGAAATGGAAAGAAAGTTTTCCAGTGATTACAGTTAATATATGGGCTGTGCTAGTCTTTGTTTTAATACACTATTTTGTTTTAGGCCTACAGGGAATGTTGTTTTATCTTTCAACAATTTTTAAAGCACTTGCTCTGAACGCACTTTGTTCATACACTTCGTTTAGAATATTACAATGCACTTGAATTCACTAGTTTTATCAGAGAAGATATTTAATATTAATGTATTGTACATATAATATTACAGATATCTTGCTTTTAGGCTAATCATGAGTGGGGCCAAGTAAAGTGTTTTATTTCAAATTTTATTTTATATTGTGCATTGTTTGAATGCTAAATAAATATTTTCATAGTTTTGTATCATTTTATTCTTTTAATAATTTAACCCTTTAAGCGCTAAAGTCGCAGAATTGCGACAAGACGTCATCATGAATAAAATAGACTGTAGATACAAATATCATGTGAAATAGCATTTGTATTCCCTACCACTAGTTGGCAGACATGTAGTACTTCAATCCAAAAATATGTCATCTTCCTGTTCAAAGTTTCGAGTAAACAGCGGAGGAACCAAGTCCCGAGTCACTGCTGCATGAGCAGCCAGAGAGCGCAGTTCAGTTCACAGCGCGCAAGTAAGTGTGTGAGATTTGGAAGAAAAAAACGCCAAATGGCTAATAAAAAGTTGTCCCATGATGTCTTGTTAATGTTTTTTGCCGATTCTTTATATTTGCCTTTTGGAAAAGACCCTTGGTCGTCTAACACTCGCGCGTCTCCCGGTTCAGCTTTAGAGAGCAGCTGCGCAGCCATGCAAGGCGAGAGTGATCACAGACACATGTTTATTTTTCACACTTTGCCCATCGGGAAAGTGGGTGGCAGTGGTGAATGTGGTCGTAGTGTCTGTAGGATTGGTGTTGGTCAAGCTAGAGGCAGCAGGAGAGGGGGAAAATTGGGCTAGAAGCAGCATTTGCTCTCTCCATCCAGACCTCCAGAGGGGTGGAGTCTTAGCGCTACAAGCGGCCATGGTGTGTGTGAGAGTTATAGGCTTGTATTCAATAATAATGGTAAAAAACTGCTTCTTGTAATATATAGAATTTATTAACCTGAAAGCAGTTGATTTAAAATACAATATTATTGTCACTGATAATTTATACCCTGTTAATTTATTGAAATAAGAAATGTATAAAATAGAATTTCAGTTCCTTTAACTGTATGTTTTTTTGTTTCTGAAGGGAAAGTTGGGGACTGGAAGAATCACTTCACTGTGGCTCAGAATGAACAGTTTGATGAACACTACAAACAGAGGATGAAGAACACCACCCTGCAGTTCAGGACAGAAATTTAAAGCAGCCTCTACATTGTACATTACAAATTAACCAAATGTACTCAAGATAACCTTTATGTCTGTGTTTTATGTCTTTGTATTTGTGCTGATTGTATTTGTATATTTGTCTGTTAGGCCTCAGTATTCAAATTTTACTTCTTTTACTACCTGAAGCACTTTGAACATTATGCCATTAACATGAACAGCGCAATATAAATGATGATTCTGAGTTTTACAGAATGACACAGAGGGCTTGTTGCTCATAGGGGCCTCCTCCACCTTTCTGAGAGTTTTGTTTTCTCTCAAAGCTGAACAAATCAATTTAAATTATTAAAATACAAGCTTGACAACTTTCTGCATAAAGCTGTCATGTTCTGTGGCTCGGGGAAGGAGGAACACAAATGGGTTTTAATTCAAATGGTGGTTTCGCCTCACTGGTTAGCACTGAAAATCCTTGGCGGCAGTAGCATTTTTAATTTGCGGGAGACACAGCGCTCTACATCTCGGTTGCTGTCTAGGTAGGGCAGGGGGTGTGGTGGGGGAGATCTGAGTGTGCGCAGAGCGCTCTGTCTCGCCCGTTGTGGGGGAGAGAAAAAGTCGGGGGGATGCGTGCTGCTCTCTACGTCTCATCTGTTGTCCGGGAGAGGGAAAGGGGAGGGGGGATTTGGGGTGAAAGGAATGACTTTGAAAAGTGCTATAATGGTTCTGATGCCCATGCTGGAAATACAGAAAAGATAGAGAGGGCAGTATCAAGTCTACCATAGAATAATCTCTAGGTTAACTAGTGAGGCAGGTATAATTCGGGAGAACATGAGGGCAGAAACGAAACAGATGACACAGAGCGCTGGGAGTGTGGCGGAGGTGGCACGGATGTGACAAAAGCCCCATGATTTAGTCAGGACAGAAGTGAAGACGGAGGGGGGCTTCAGACCCTGTGAGGCACTTTCTGGCATCTGAACAGGCAAAAAAGTTGGAACAGGCAAAAAGAGTCTGCAGAACCACATTTTTGTGTAAAAACTAAATCTTGATCAATAATGAAACATGCAGTAGTTATGTACTTTATGAACACAATTAGTATAACCTTTTACATGTATAAAGAACCTTCACATAATATGAAGGTTTTTAACCAATGTATGGGTTCTTTAAAGAATCCTTACATTACGTGGAGCTTGATTAAATTCTTAAAAGGTTCTTAATGCTCATCTCTCATTTACAAAAACAGTTGTTTTAAAAAGCATCCACTAAAAGGTTTTTAGGCTCTCCTTTCATGCAAAGAACCTTTCAGCAAAGTGTGCATTGATAAATTACAATTCTAATTACTATTTTAAACTCATTTATATTACTCATGAATACTCATGAATCATTTAATGGAGTTTCTTTGAACTCTCTCCCCTGAATCATACACACCAGGTTTCTCCAAAGTGGCCTCCTGAAATGTTCCATAGTGTTGCTGGCATGGTTTCAGTTAAGGTGTGGTTCTAATGTTGGGAAATCTGCAAGAACATGCAACTTCAATATCTGTAGGTATATAGACCATTTATAAAGAAAGGCACTCATGAACAGGACTTGGGAGATGGTAATTTTGAGCCAGGTTGGGTGTCCTGTGAACCTTCTGTGAGCATGAGCCTCATTATTACAATGCAGAAATGATGATGGAGCTGTTTATGCATGTGTGTTTTGGAGTGACCTGTGCAGGGTTGGTACACAATTACTGCACTGATTACAGAGAAAGAATTAACAAGGAGGAGAAAAAGAAAGAGCTTTGATAAGAAGGAGCAGTCCAGAAGGAAATAGTTCCACGTGTATCGACTGAGAACCGAAAAACAGACAAAAGCAAGAGTGAAAAGAGAATCGAGGAAATACATTTCTTTACCATTTACTCATCATGGAAGGAATTGATTTACCTTTGGTAAGTCAATAGCAAAGAACATTTTCTCTACACAGAGTGATATGCAACAAAGTAGATTACGTGTTTTATAGTTTTTTAATACATGGTGCTTTTTACACTGTTTTAAACTGTCTAGCTAAACAGACCAATAGGAGCAAGCCAAAATGCTATAAAAATATGTATTCATATTAAGTTCTGTTATGAGTTGTTGTGTGAGAATGTTGTTGTCCTTCTCCTGTAAAGTTACCTTTTGGAATAGATTTATTAATATTTGTATCAAACATTAGATATTTGTATTTGTCAACAAACCTGCCAAGCATGGACCTGTTTTTAAAGCAAAGCTTGTATATATCAAGTGGAAACCAAAAGTCTAGGAACACACTGAAAAGGTGGGATTTCTTTCATTTATATCTAGAAATAAACAAAAGAAAGTTTCTGAATTTTGATTCAGTGATGATAAGTAAAATGATAAAATATTCAAGATTCTGCTATTCAAGATTGTGTGTGTTCAGATGAATATCAGGTAGATCTGATCTTCTCATCAGAGGCTCCAGCACAAAGTTGTGGAGTTTTAGACATCAAAGCAGAAGAAAACTTCAAAGATTCTACTTTTCACTGTTCGTTGCTTGATAAATAGTTTGGTAATATCCACAATCACCACTCATTTAAGCTTATACCTAGGTCAATAATACATCATGTATAGTGTTTATATTACTTTGTGTGATTTTGTTCATTCCTCACTTTGTCTGAATTTTTTTTGTCATTTTTCTCATTCTATACATTAAGACAGTCTCTCGACCAGAGATGTTTGATTTTGAAGGCATCTCTATGATCAGTTGCTTCACTGACAACTGGACGAACATTCAGAACTTCCAGGCAAGACCAGATGACATCCTCATCGCTACTTATCCCAAAGCAGGTGTGGAGGTTTTATTAAATAGATTTTGGATCAAGAATACTTGTGAGTAGCTTTATTTTTTTTTAGCAAGAACAGAGCCAGCCCGCTCTGTAAAAGCAGTTGTCAGAACTATTCTTCTAGTCATGAACAGGAAACCCCAACCCTGTAGACAAAGCAAAATATCTTCCACTTGTGAGGTCTAGCCCTGGACCAGAGTCAGGCACTTATGCTTCCAGAGAATCCTCTCCAGACAACCACCCTATGAGCAGATCAGGATCACCTGAGTACTAAGCTTAGGAGTATATATAGACCTCAGAGGCATTCTCTCAGTGCAAAGTATACTAAGGCCTGCCTAGCTACCAAGCATTTTCCTGTTCACTTATATATATTGCCTTCTTGTGTTTTACTGACCTTTTTCTGGATTTTTGGATTGCTCTTTTGCCTTGTGTACTGGATTTTGACTGCTACAGAAAGGATTCACTGGTTTTGGACTTTTGCTACATTTTCTGGACTTTGCCTCTTGCATTTGTGTCTTTGAATAAATCTACTCTGAGTTTTCTGCATTTGGATCCATATCTGCGTATCGTTAGATCACCCCAAATCCCCCCTAACCCACACATCCCGTCTACTTAATGAAAAGCCCAGCCACACATCCCAATCCTCCTGGTCAATAAAATGCCTGAAACATTACATCCTTACAGTGTAATGGATAAGGGTTATTGGCACTTGTTCTAAACCCCAAAAGACCTGGTTGATAAACTGTCATTTTACATGAATGACATTTAAATATAAACAAGCTCACTCTCATTCTCACTCACCTGTGTCAGGAACTACCTGGGTGTCCTATATGTTGGACCTGCTCTACTTTGGCAAAGTGGCACCAGAGCGTCAGACTTCACTGCCCATCTTTCTGCGAGTTCCTTTCCTTGATGGGGCCTTTCCTGGTTTACCTTTAGGTTAGTGGCTCGGCTTTCTCTGATGTAAAACACATAATGCAAACACGAGTTTCATGAAGAGGTATTTTGTCCTTACACAGGTGCCGAACTAGCAGACAAGTTGCCCACCGCTCCTCGCCTCATCAAAACTCACCTTCCTTTTCAGCTGGTGCCCAAGTCTTTCTGGGAACAGAACTGCCGGGTATGGTATGGAGGTTTATCTCTGTATGGCTTTAAATTACAGACAGCACCGTGTCATCAGTTGTGCAGTATGAACAAGGCCTACCAAGTCTGCATGATATTAAAAAACATAGCATGATGTCCATAGGCTCCACCTATAGTCATTGAGTACTATATAATGTGCACTTTGTAGGAACACAGTTACTGACCGTAGTTGCTATACAAGCTGTAGCTTTGTCATAGCTGTACCTGATCAAATTAAAAGTTATGTGCACCTGTTAAACTGGCTAATTAAGGGTTACATTTTCCAACTGATAACTGATATTATCAGTCATGTCTTTCTTTTCAGGTTGTGTATGTAGCTCGCAATGCCAAAGACAATGCTGTGTCTTATTTTCACTTTAACCGGATGAACATGGGACAGCCCGACCCAGGAAATTGGAAAACTTTTCTACAGATGTTCATGGATGGAAAGAGTGAGTGTGAAAGTTATTACATCCAAAGCTGTCCAGCACCAGAGTGATTTAGTGGCATCAACTGATGTAGAATTGCAACACTGGTGTGGGGTTATAGACTCAGGCGTCCACCCTCATCGTTCCTCCATAAAACTATTTTAGTCGCCTAAACTTGTGCCAATAGTAAGAGCATAATTCAAATTCATATAACATCCTCCACTTTACCCTGTAGCCGTGTTTGGTTCTTGGTATGATCATGTGTGTGGATACTGGCAGAAGAAGCAGAACTACTCAAATATTCACTACGTGTTCTTTGAAGATATGGTGGAGGTAAGGAACATACAGTAGAAAACAGTGGATTATTGTAGATCCAAAATTTGAGGTTACAATTTCTTCTTTTGTTTCCAGGACGCTGGGCGCGAGGTGGAGCGTTTGTGCTCTTTCCTTGGTTTATCTACACCAATGGAAGAGAGGGAGAGAATTACGAAAAGCACTCACTTTGATGCCATGAAGCAGAACAAGATGACCAACTACTCAACAGTCCCAGTTATGGACTTCAAGGTCTCACCGTTCATGCGCAAAGGTGAATATGCCAGGAAACCGTATGGGTATGATGACTGAAGTTGCACATGGAGAGTAAGGCAGAAGATTTATTCTATTCAAATTTACTAACAAAGTCTCGAGACTCATAAAATCAACAAAAATATGTATTCAAAAGTATGAACAAAGATAAAAAAACTAAATTGATAGAAAAGTATTACTGTATATCAAAAATCTAATAGTAAATCACATTCCATATACTAAAGGTGCAATAATAAAAATGTTCTTTTGCAAATTGCATTATGAAAGAAGCTGAAATTGGCTGAAAAGGTTTCACACAGCAGGTAGCAATCATGGCGAAGGTGAGGGAGCTTCTTAAAGTTCGTGAGGACAACAATATTATACAATATTCAAACACCCTGCTGTCTATTAATCACAGCAAGCATTTCATGGGAATCTATGTAACTGTCCTTTTTTAGCCACTGATGGGTCAGGAAACTAAATATAAATATTGTACTTCAAATAATGAGTCTAAGGTAAACACTTAGGTCATTGTTAGATGCTTGTGGGAGTTTTTCCTTGCCACTGCCGTCGTCATAATAATTAGTAATAAAGTGCATCGCACCAAATAGTTAAGTCCATCATTCTATTTTATGTGTAAATGTTTCAGTCAGCAAAAAATCTCATCAGCATTTTTTGTCCGTAAAAATCGTCTTCAACCTCGTCATGACTAAGGGGGTGGTGGTGGCCTGGTGGGTAGGATACTTGCCTCTGGACTAAGAGGTCGTGGGTTTGAATCCTACCGTCATCATACCACCACTGGGTTCCAGAGCAAGACCCTCAACCCCTAGTTGCTCCAGGGAGGCTGTCCCCTGTAGTTAGGGAATGGAAATTGTTTTGAATAAAACCGTCTGTAAATGCCGTTTATAGCTTTCAGATGCTATAAATGAATTAATCCAGAACATGAGGTGAAAGTGGATCTGTGGGTGATTCCTTTTCAATTGTACATTCCTCTTATTTGTTTCTGAAGGGAAAGTCGGAGACTGGAAGAATCACTTCACTGTGGCTCAGAATGAGCAGTTTGATGAACACTACAAAGAGAGGATGAAGAACACCACCCTCCAGTTCAGAACAGAGATTTAATGCACCCTCTACATTGTACGTTACAAATTATCCAAATGTTTTCAAGCCAACATACTGGAAAACAAACATGTAAAAAGTAACTTTTTACATGACTCAGCACGAATGTCATGAAAGGAAAAATAAAATTCAACACATTTAAAATGGAGATGTTTTCCCTCTTTTAGCCTAGGTTCTAATGCTTTTGTGTGTTCTAATGTATTTTTTTTGTATTCACTTAAACTGACATCATTTAAGTATTTCCAAAATCCCTGCTCAGGTCAATGTGTTAACAGGGCTCCCAACTCTCACACAATGAGCGTGAGACACACGCATCTGACTGTCTTCACACGTTCACACACCATACCTCCGATTTCTCACGCCGAAAATCTATTTTCTGTATCGGATCTAGGCTGCCCATTGTGCAGTAAGGCAGCACCAGAGCCCCCCCCCCCTTCCAACGCTGGGCCGCACATCCCAAAAATCTCAAGCGCTGCAGGTTTTTGGAAAACTTAATGTGTTAATGTGTAAACAAGGTTAATGTGTTATTGTTTAGTCGGTTTGTGAGGAACTGAAATGGGTTCAGGGTGTCTACAGTGAACAGTGTGTGTGAGAGAGAGAGGGGAAAAAAAGAAACAAAGGAAGTTCTTTTGTTTGGCATAAAAACACTGTAGCAGAGAGATAAAATGAAAAAGAGAGAAGGGAAAAGGAGGCGAGAAGCTTCAGCGGGAACTCTCAGGATTATTTTACAGTCTGTAATTAGTAGCAGCAGCTGGAGTCGCTGTGAGTGGTAGTAGCAGTGGTTAAGGGGTAGGTGAGACATAGTGGGTGAAACTGTCTGGAGAATGAGTAAGAGAGACACTAATGGTGAATCTGGTCTAGAGAACAGATTAATAGGAAACCCTGACAATGGACAATCAAGGTGAAAGGATGGTTGGCCCTTTCATCCAGTAATGACAGACAAACTAGGCAGTAATCCATCTTGGAGAAGTACGTTGGGCAGGTGTCCAGCATGGAAAAGATAAAAAAGTAATTTTGTCGGTAAAAACATTCATGTAAAGAATGCAACAGGTGACTTGCCTATAGGCAGACCTGCCTATAACAGCATAGCTAAAAAGACACAGACAGAGAAATGATATATTCCAATCCATTGTCAACGAACTTGAGCAACGGCTTCAGTTCTGTGTGAACCCCTAGGCCTTGCGGTCTAAGAGAGCATGGAGGTTCGTAGCAGGTGGTATGTTCACAGAGGCACTCAGAAATGAGGCCATACTATTGTACATCAATGGTAGAATTCTATACTCAGTATGAAATATGACTGAAGCCAGTGTAGTATACACACTATTGTAATTTCATGGTTCTAGTGAGAACTTTTACTGCTGCATTCTTGACTAGATGAAGATTGTTTAGGTTCCTCTAGGAACAGCCTGACAGCAGTGAGCTATAGTAATACAAATTTAAATTACTAAAACTAATTTGTCTGCATCAAGCAAGAATAGTGCATTTCTTAGCAATATTGTGAAGATGAAAAAAGGCAATATCACGGTAATATTAGCTGTATTTGCCTCAAAAGAGAAGGTCAAATTTGATAGAGACATTTTTTACAGTTGACATAGAAGTAACTGAGAAACTAGAAAACTATAGCAATAAACACGACAGAACCTCTGTTTATTCAGGGTTCAGCAGGACAAAAGTTATGGGAAACCAGTCTTTCATTTCTATCACACAATCCTTAATCTTATTTAACGTAATCTTATTTATCAACATCGAGAATTATTAACACTGAGGTTTACATTCCATTCATTACAACCATTGCATCTCCATACTTCCATCTCTATATTAAATGTCACTTTTGTACTGTTGTGTTGCCTGTTTTCACCTTTTGTCCTGTTGAATGTTATGTTCAGTGTTACTATATGTTGCACCGGGGCCATGGGGAAACTGTAAGACCTGGCACAGAATGTGAGGTGGAGTCCCAGTCAGGGACTACTGAACAGTCCGCTCCATATTCCAGCTCCAGGAATACACACAGACCAATTAGGCCAAGATCAGGTTCACCTGAGTACTAGGCACAGGAAGGTATAGCCCTTGTAAACATCATACCAGTGCCAAGTATCCTAAGCTTAGCCTTTTCTCTGTGTTTTCCAAGTTTTTGTTTCCTGGATTACCCTTTTTGCTCTACGGACTCACTTTGATTGCCTCGTTGTTGGATTTCTGGATTTTGACTTTTTGCTCTGGACTTTGGTTTTTCCCCTTTTTGCCCTGCGGACTTGGTTTCTTCAATAAACCTTAATTTTGAAACTGCACTTGGATTCTTACCCGTATTCATTACACAAACGTCGTCTCACCACACTTTGTACATGTATAAAGTCGCTGATGACAATAAATTAACCACGAACCTTGAACCTTTTAAGTTTTGCTGATATAGAAATTTGCGTGTTATCTGCATCACAGTGGAAACTGCCATTGTGGATAACTGTACCCAGTGGCAGCACGTATAATGTAAATAACAGAACCTTGTGAGACAATTTACTTTCGTATGTAGCATTTCAGCACTGACACCGGTCAGTCACTTATGATTTAAACCAGGATAGGGCTAAATATTCCTGTGACCCAAACCAGATTTACTAATCTGTATAACACAGTGGTTACCAAATCTGGTCCTGGAGATCAAGCCTCCTGAGAAGTCTAGTTCCAGCCAACTTTTGCTCTGGCTAATAAACTTCTTTGGAAGTCCCTGACTGATTGGTGCATTAAGCAGGATGGAAGGGTCGGGATATTGGATGCAGGTTGGTGCTAAACAGTGCAGGAAATTAGGAGGGTTGGTGACCACTGGTTTGATGGAACAGTCTGGTCTAATTCAATGCTGAGGTCAAGCAAATTTAGCAAAGCTACATTATCAAAGTCTTTATCAGAGGAAAGAAAAAAGCATGAGAACAAGATCTAGACTTATTTTTTTCATATTACACAAAAACCTCTAAAAATCTCACTTGAATGGAGTCAAATCTGTTTTGATGTCCTCCTGAGAACATGGTGGAAGAGCAGGGAGTTCACCTGAGAATCCGTACAGTTGTACTACTGGAAGTGACCTGGAAAGAGGCGGTGCACAATATATTTTTGACCGCAAAAAAAAGAGAGGGGCAAAGATCAGCTGCGACAAGTACAAGAGTTACATAAGGTAAAAGAGATCCTGATAAGATCGAGAGAAACAGCAGGAGAACAATTAGAAGAGATCCAGGCAAGGACACGGTTATACCAATTATTTAATCATGGAGGAAGTTGTTTTACCATTGGTAAGTAAAAGGCAAATGTTTCCCAAAACTTTTCCTAACAATTCAACTTGTAATTTTTATCTTCAGCATTCTCAGTTTTCAGATTGACAAACTGTAATTTTTTCATATTTTTTAATTTGATTCATGAAGTCGTACACTCGGCCAGAGTTGTTTGATTTTGAAGGCATCTCTTTGACCCATTACTTCACTGATGACTGGGAGAACATTCAGAATTTCCAAGCGAGACCAGATGACATCCTTATTGCCACTTTTCCCAAAGCAGGTGCGTGGTCTTTGTTAAAGGCACCTTTTGTACTCCACCGCTTTGTTTCAGGTGGTTAGATTTTACCAGAGCATTGCAATGGCTATTGCAAATGACCTTAATTGGCCTTATATCTTTTATTGCATTTTCCAAAGATTTGTTATCTTCGGCTATTCACACAGAACTGTTTAAAGCCTGTACTACCAATCTTCCGCCTTCGTTGATCTGTGATCTTGTGGACAGCTTATAGGTCACAGGGCAACACAAAAAGTAGTGAAAACCGGATAAGTCACATACACATTCAATGCTGGTGTGTAGATGGACCTCATTAGAATTTACCTGAAAACATGTTGGATAATGATGATGTCTTGCCTTCTGAACAGGAGGTAGGTTCGATGAATGCAGGTTCCTATTGCATCATACTGATGAAGCGGTAACACGTTCCTGGCACACATTAATCAGAATCAGACTCAGTATAAAAAAACTTTGATCCCGGAGGAAATTGCTTGTGTAACGACTGCAAAGACAGAGTCAGTGAGACAGGAGCAATATAAAAATATTTGGTCTAAATAAAAGACTAAATACCCTAACCCTAACCCCAAATAATAAATCTGTAGAAAACCTCAACATGAAAATACACTATGCTTTATGCAGAAATGCTGGGTATAAATACTATATATAAGTAACAAAACTGAGTGAAATCTAACAACAGAAATTTTGTTTGAAATGTTATTGCACTGGTATTTAATAAAAAGTAATATTGACATAGATAGATAGTAGTACACATGAAGACTACTGTACAGTGGATATTGCATGTAATGAAATGATAAAGCACTCATTTAGAATATTAGCACTGAAATGCTCCAGGATCATGCTAGTAAATGTTTTTAATGAAAATGACTGTTTAAAGCAAGTGCAGGTAACAAGTTTGCAGCAAAAGCACTAGATACTTATGTCAGTGTTAGACAAAGGGTGGCAAGGTGGTGCTGTCATCTCTCTGTAAGAAAGTCCTGGGGGCTGAGGGTCCGCCTCGGCAGGAGTTACCTCCAACAGTCCAAAGACATGCACATCAGGTGAACGGGAGATGCTAAAATGCCCCTAGGTGTGAGTGTATTAGTGAATGTGATTGTGTGAGTGTCGGCCCTGTGATTGACTGGTGTCCCATTTGGGGTGTTTCTCTGCCTGTTGCCTTGTGACTGCAGGGCATGTGTAATACAACACCGCAAGTATCTGGTAGGGCTGTAGCGGTACATGTATTCGTACCGAACCATCATGGTACATGGGTCACGGTTGGGTACATGATGTCATACGGAGAAGACGTGATTGAAGTAATGGGGATCGTAAGGAACCACAGAGGGACCTAAAAGCTGGGTCGTAATGTGGTGCAGTAGTGCCACCTACTGGTGTAACACTTCTGCTGCCTTACACATACATGAAAATATAAGCAAGAGTGTGTTTACTGATTAATACACTACTGTTTATTTAAAATAAACAAAAACAAACCAAGCCTGATTCTTTAGAACTTTTTGTTACTTAACTTCGCTGCATCGTGAACCGTACCGAACCGTGATGTCAGAACTATAGTGTGAACCTAACCGTGACCTTTCTGTATCGTTACACCCCTAGGTTAAACTACTGTAAATGTATTGCCTTTGTGATATCACAAGAACAGTGAACTCAAAACAGGCTGTTTTTGCTTAGTTTATAAATATGGACTCTAACTGAGGACTGAACAGTGTATTTTTAACATTTAGTTTTTACGTTGTACATCAAAGTCTTTATTAATTTGGGTTTTCATGGTGTGGGTTCTTTAATGTGATTTTTCTGACATTAAACAGCATGGCCTAGCTGGGCTGTCAGAACATTCACAGGACATCGTAAAGCCTGTGGCCTTAGTGATGTCCTATTTTAGTGTGATTGTGTGCTGAGTGCGCATTTTTATTTTTCACTGCAGATGCACTATAGATTAATAGAGTATGCTGGACCTGTGGGCTCGGATGGGGTGAGTCACATTCAGAGTTTATGAGGCAGGTAAGTCCCCTCTGACCCTTTACAGTACTGCAGTGGTCATAAGGATTGACCAGGGCTACTCGAGCAGAATGTCTCTACGTCACATTGCTTATAAAGCTCCCATTTCTGTGGATATCTCCAAATCAGGTTAACCACAGGGCACTGCTGCGTACACTCGCCTCCAACCCTCCTCCAGTTAAGGTAAGAGTAAAGATGGTATGCTGTTGTGTTGTATCATGTTTTTTCTGTAAGAAAGAAGAACGACTAAATAAAAAATGTCAGTATATAATAATATCTATCTGTATCTGTCTCTCCATCTCTCTCTCCAGCAGCATTACACATTTGGCAGCTGCAACATGTACACTGGCATCATACAAACTAGTGTTCAAGTGTTAATAGTGTTAATAGCAATATGGTGCCAGAACCCTGTATAAAATGATTATTTGGTAAAAAACGAAGAGACTAAATATTTCTAGATTGATGGACAGAGTTGTTGTTCTGTAATGATTTTACTGTATATTAATAAATAAATATTTTATGTATATATTATAATTTTAAGTCAGCCTGGATGTAAACTTTTAAATTAAAATACCTTTAATAACCCTTAATAATATTTTATGGTATGCATGAAGTGACAATATGTTACAAATGTGATGTACTGAATACAACATCTACAAATACCATTTGTCTTCTAGTTATTGTATATAAAATAGTCAAAAATCACTCAGCCTGAACGTTTGAAAGGTGGTGTGCATTTACTCCCTTATACTGTTTTAATTAAAAAAAATAACTCAAATGTCACCATGATTTTATCTCATCATTTTGATGAGAAACAGAAATATATTTAAAATTACATTAAGTACACAAATTAAATGGGAGTGGACAAAATGTATTGGAATACAGACAATGAAAGCAAGTTTTTTATTATTAGAATCAGAATCAGAATCGTGTTTATTGGCCAAGTATTATGAAAATTTCCATATTATTATTGCCATAAATAATCATTTGATCATTTCATTTATTATAATCAGGTACAGCATATTCTATCAAGCTGATGCAGCTGAATCACCTTCAGAACTACTTTTATACATCATGGTGCAGCAGAGTTTCTAGACACCTCTACAAAGAAAAAAATGGTTCAATCTTGTCAGTTACCTTAAATGAGTTTTGAATCTGGATATATTAATCAGAAATTAAATAAAAATAAAAATGTAAAGGGCAAAGGACTGCTTATGTTCGGTAATAAGACGCTCCCTTGAAGGTATCCTTGACAGTGAAAATGACAATGACAATGTTTGTACTCTATATTCAGTGTATGAAATGAGTAACTGTAACTTTTTTGGAGTTAAAATGTTGGATGATGCTCCGTAGCTGAAGGGATGTTTTTTTCCCCTTATTCTGAATGTATACAGTGCTTCACTGGTGCAGCAGGACTGCAGATGGGGAAGCTGTTCTTGTCTCTCATGCTGATTCTGGTGCTGGTGTCAGTGTGGTGTGATGAACTTCAAAATGTTTACAATGAAGCTGATCTAAGAGAGGTAAATTCAGATTTTATTTATATGGCATCATTTGCAAAATCAAAAACAGAATCAGAAAACTTCATTGATCTTGGAGGATATAATATATAATATCTAATATAATAAGACAAAATACAAATCTCCAGAAAGTACTCTGTAAACAAAATGCTGTGGTCAGTATGAGAGATGAATATAAATACTGTAGATAAATAAATAAAATTACTGCTGAATTAACACAAAACAATTAACACAAATAGCGGTTCGGAGTTTTATACTGAGGTACATAATAGTGATATTTCACATGATAACTAGAATTACATAAGTAGTGGCATAAGTTCTTGTCAAAGATCTTGTCACAAAATCAGACCCTGGCCCCTAATGAGTGTCACCAGGAGCAAAGAGTGGCAGAACCTCCCCCACACCCACCCACCACTCTCCACCAGAGAGGGAAGAAGAAACACTGAGAGAAATCAAAACTAAGTCAAGGACCCTGACACCCTCTTCAGTGATATAAACCCATATTCTAGGAACAGTAACATTATTACTTTTAAGAAATTATGACTCAGTTAAAACCACTCTTGCCAAAACAACTTCACAACCATGAGTCTCCAGTCAAAGTGCTACTCAAGTATAAAGTCATTTATAGAACAGTAGTGGGATGTCTCAGCACGTGCAGCGTCTCTCAGCAGAGCAGCTGAGATAGCTTCTCTTCTTTTTGGTGTAAAATATAACAAGGAACCTCAAGAGTAATCAATCACAAAATATCACAGAAGCTTTCATTATTAACATCATAAAATACAACTCATTGTAAAACTAACAATAATATGTAAATGACTGTGCAATGCCATCAAAAGAGCCATTTTTGGTTTTAAAGAAACCAGTGCTCTAGCTGAGTTTTATTGGGGGGCAGGGGGTTTCATTTGAATACTGAAGTGAACATTTGTCAAACATGAACACACCACAGCACACAGTGAGAAAAGTATGAAATTCTTCCTCTGTATTTAACCATTCACCAAGTGAAGCAGCGTGCAGCCAGGAACACAGCGTCAGGGGAGCAGTGTGTGGGGACGGTGCCTCACTCAAGGGCACCTCGGAGGTGCCACTAGCAAGGCCACCAGCTGGGGTGGTCTTCAACCTATTCTTTCCAAATTGGCTCCTCACCCCCGCATCCTCCTGCTGGTGCTGCCCTAAGCAACAACCTTACCTATAAGTAGATACACCACCGATACCTTATACATTTGAAGAGTTCTTCACTCTTATACTTCACTCTTATACTTCTTTTACAAAAGTGTTTCTTTAGTAAAATAAGGTAATTCTTCTATGGTGTTGCCACAGAACCTTTGTGGACCCTTTTTTCTGTGTGCTACATAGTAAAAAGTAACAAATGTACAAATGAAACGTATGAAATTCATTATAAAGCATTTGAGTATGTGTGTGTATACGTGCATGCGTGTAACAAGCATTTGTCTGGAATATTGTGCTTTTCTAATTATTATTTATTTCTTTATTCATTTCTAATTAATTTTTATTTGTACAATTTTACATACTTTTCCATGTCTTGTCCCTGACCTGTGACACAGGTCTGTTTAACCTCAATTAACGTTTCATCACATAAAACAAAATAGGTCTAAAAAAAAAAAGGTCTCTAAAGTCCTTCTTAAGCATTTATACCTTTATTGTAAAATAGTATGGAATTAAAATGGTCAGAAAAGTCCAAAGTTAGCTAGATGTTACAAACCTCTGCCCATAATTGAGTAAAACATTGTTACTTCAATGAAATTATTAATAGTAAACTAAGTTGATAAAGCTTGAGAGGAAGGTGGGAACATCAGCAAAGTGGTCCAGGTTTGAATGAAACGAAACGCAGAGTGTGACTCAGTGTGAGTAACAAAGAATTAGACAGAAAGTAAATAAGTTTCCACATCAATACATTGCCACTGTCAAATCAAAACCTTCCATTCACCCAAAGGCGTCAGGGGAGATGTTTCAACTAACCCACTCCTATTGGCCCTTACATTTTAAGATATTGAAATCTCACTTTTGGGTCCCACGGTGATACAGTGGGTGGCGCGGTTGCCTCACACTTCCAGGGTTGGGGGTTTGAATCCACGTCCTGGCCCTGTGTGTGTGGAGTTTGCATGTTCTCCTCGTGTTGGCGTGGCTGTCCTCAGTCCAAAGACATGCACATTAGGTGATTTTGGGGGAAAACTGACCGTAGTGTGAGTGTGTGAGTGAATGGTGTGTGTGTGTGTGTATGGCCTGCGGTGAGTCCCTGCCTCGTGCCTGTTGACCCTTTAATAGCCTCTGGGTACCCACAACCCTAGTGTGGATTGAGCGGTGACAGAAAATGAATGAATGAAAAAAACCTTCTGATTAATTTCTAAAATAACCCCAGTGTTTGCTTTGTTTGTGGGCAGTTGCTGGATCTGATCAGGTCAATGACCCACACAAAGAGAGAGGTTGTAGTGGAGGAACCTCCAGACTCCGAGTCTGTGGAGAAAAGGGACCTGCCTCGACTTGGAGTGTCCATCTACAGGCCATCCAGAGTCAAGAGCAGGTGTGAGTTCTTACAGTCACGACAATCACAACAACAAATATCTCCTAAATATCTCTCTTTGCAGTAGATATTAAGGTGAATCTTTTTTTTTCTTTATTCTTATGTTTTTGAACTCCCTTGGTCAAATTTTCAAAGTGAAATGAGTACAAAATGAAAAAAGTTTGTGCAAACTTCCTACTTATTTGGCTTTATTTGAAGCTCATACGCGGGAAAATAATCTGTAAAAATTAAATATGTGCCATTACCTTTGGACAAACTAGGTTTTATGGGTTTATTTAAATTAAATAAATAATTTAAAATGTGCACAAATTGTATACTATTTACACTTAGAAAATCAGTATCACATTTGACCAGGGGTGTCCAAACTTGCATACTAGTGTAAATAAACTTAGTCTGACTTGGTTTGACACTTTGTCTCTTGATTTCTCCTGCTGCCATCACTGTTCGGCCAGTAAGAGCATGGACACGCCCAGGTACCGCATTTCCTATCCAGCAGAGCAGATGGCTAGGATCCACGGTTAAGAAGGGGCCGTCTCGAAGTGCCACATGTTTTTAATCAGAAATTATATTCATTTGAGTGTACATTTAACTGAAGTACATGCATGTTCTTTCTGCACGGACTCCTGCATGTTTTCAGAGGTTTGTCTAGCTGTTTAAACCAGCATTAGCATTGTGTAATGCACTGGTTCCAAAACTGGGGGGCGCAGAGGTATTGCAGAGGGGCGCACCAAAGGGATAACCTTTGTAGTTTGAATTGGGGGTGGGGGAGTGTGGGGGTGGGGTCATTAATGTTCCGATCTAGAAAAGGGGGGCCCTGCAGATAAAGTTTGGGAACCACTGTTGCGATTGGGATTGAAATAGTGAGTCAAAGTAGAAGTAGAAGTAGAAGTAGCGTAGTAGAAAACAACTTTGGAGTTAAAAACTTATAGAACTCATTTTGACAGCTCATAAGTTCTTGAGTGAGAGGTAAAGCAATAATATGCTGACCTTACAGAAAAGAGTGGAATTAAAAATTAAACATGTAATCGAGTAAAAGTAACTAGATACTAGCCACCTCTGCATGACACACAGCAATGAAATAAAGGGCGGAGAAAGAGATGGCTGTTGTTTTTAGTCTTGTGTGCTGCCCATTGATTACGCTCTGTGATAGAATGAAGAAAATTAACACAAAGTGTTTATTTTTTTTAAATATGATGTTTTATTTGTGGTCAACATATACACATTATAGCCTTGCCTAAAAAGAGTAACCAATAAAACCAGTATCGGTTATTCAGAAACACTTCAAAAGGCTTAGCACAGAATTGTCAGTGTGCAAAAATATTCCTCACAAGTGGGTTCTCATTATGTTCACAGTTAAACACTTGTATGTGTTGTATTGTGTGAATGTGTGTGTGTAAAGCAGCTATGAAAAAGCTGTGAGTGCGAGTGTCTGTACATGTACATGAGTGTATGTACGGATGTTCATAGGAGAATCTGAAATCAAGCCCTGTCTCTCAGTCCTGTGCATTATTTCCTGTGCTGGTGCTAAACGCAGTACTTCCAGAAGCAGTCGGCGCCGTTGGCCCTCTTTCGGTATGGCCGCTTGAGGCCAAGCAGATGACCGAGAGAGGTTAGATGGCCTGGATTCTCCAGCAGAACCTGGGGGTGTTTATTGACATATTTTCTAATTAAATCAATGAAGAATTCTATGGCCAACTACACTACCAGTCAAAAGTTGGGACACACCACCTCATTCAGTGTTTTTTCTTCGTTTTTATATTCTACATTAAAATTGAAAACAAACTAAATTGTGAAGGAACACGTGGAATTATGCAGTAAACAAAAAGTTAAACAAACCAGAATATGTTTTGTAATAAGGTAATGATGGACTGTTATTTTTAAGTGGTTCTTGCTTTAAGTGGTAATGATGGACTGGTAAAGTGGTTCTTGCCATAATGTGGAGTAGAACCGTAGTGGAATAGGATCACTAACTGTGTACCAACCCCACCATC
>JBBPCY010096135.1:0-21464 GCA_037974405.1 Brachyalestes nurse | reverse complement strand
AATCCACTGCTGAAATTAATGGAGAGCGCGGCTGATGGTTGCTTAGCAACGACAGACACTTCCGGAGCGCAAGCACCGGAGCGCTTTTGGAAAGAAGGAGAAAGCTATCCACCGAGCATTTTCCACGCGTTTTTAGGCACGATATGTGAACGGCCCCTAAACTGACTCTCCAAGCACTCCGAGCACACTGGTCCTCCCAAATAGGCTAATTAAGTAATGATTAAAGAAAACAAATGCTTGATCACGGCCCGGTCTGGCCCGGCCTGAGGATAGTGGCAGGAAATTCTCTGCCCGAACCCGAGCCTGACCCAAGCCTTGGGTCGGGTTCGGGCAGAGAATCGAAACTCTCCTATTTTCCCAGTCAGGAATTAAACATAGTCAAGGACTATTATTTCCTTTCAATTGGAGGTCTCCACTAATAGTAGTTCAGGATTAGGTTTAATTTAAATTAAGCCCAAACTAAGTTGTTTTTTTTTTTTAAATGGTGAAACACTTTTGCAGTTTTTAACAAGGTTAGGCTTATTAGATCTTGCATCCGAGGAGTTAAAATAAATTACCCAGAGACTTAAACACTGTTGTCTTCTCATGAAGAGCAGGCGAACTTCCGTTTATAACCTCTCCGAGTTCAGCAAACACTTTCGCCTGGAGAACCAGTCACATTATAACAGTTACATTTACATCACTGCTGCTATTACAAGTAATGTAATGTTTTAAAAAGGCCAGTAAAAACAGCACAACTCAATCTAGAATGATTCAATATAACTGCATTTGGTTATTTGTAGTAGCACTGCTGTTACCATTCAACATAAATGAGTTATCGTAATGTTTTGAATGTATCATGCATTTCATATCACATTTGAAGATGTAGTAGTCCCATGTATTTGTGTAGGGAAATTAATTCACACAGAAGGTTTAATTATCTACCAACTACATCAGTCATCTAAAGCATACCCCAGACAGAATAATGTCGCCTGACTCGTTTTCAGCACCCTCTCTGCTGTCAACATAGATCACAGCATCTCTCATCAAAACATCATCCAGTTCCCTCCAGTTTGGTCGGCAGCCCCCCACTGCTAAAATGACAAATAGAGCAAACCGTTACAACCATTAAAAAGACAGGTTTTAACATTCTCAACAGTATGTAGAAAGTGAAGTTTCATTAAAATGTACACAATTTTTCCCTTACCCCACAAGTCAAAATGTTTTCTTCTTTAGTTTTGCACTGTAGCTACAAGTTTAATGTGGTTAAGTAATGGGGGGTTGGAGCCACCAGTTCAGAATTATTTAACCTAAATAATCATACACTCACCTTAATTCACAACAGGTTCAGTAATCTCAAAGACTTGCTTGGCCCAATGTGCTCAGTATGCAACTTGCATAGGGCTCTGCGAATTTCACAAAGGCACCCCTCCCCCTCATGTCAAACGAAGTGTCAGTGTTTCAGTGAGAGTGCAGCTATCCTGCTTACGGACAGAAAAAAACAAAATGAAACCAATCACCGCAACTAACAAACGCAAAATGTAGGAATATACCATGGTCCAATTTTATAGGCAGCAGTATGTCATGGTCAGAAACCACATAAGTGAGTCTGTTTTAGATTACTAAACAACTCAACAAGGAATCAATTCTGTGATGTAGGCATGGGTTGTACTGTGCTATACCGGCAGTTTTAAGTGTACATTACTTGTTTGCTGCATTGGCCTGATCGCTCCAGTGCAAAACTAAAGAAGCAAACAGTCAGGGGAAAGCTGTGTAAATTTGAGCTTACTGCCCTTGCTAATTAGTAGATGGGGCGAACAGTTAACAGGCTATGAGGGGGAGTTGATTTTGTCCACCATGACTAAAGTCTGATACATGTCATCATCTGTTCCCTATCCATTTGAAATGGTTCTGAAAGATCAGACTTTAAAGGTTCTTACCTGCAACATGAGCACCAGGTTTAACCCATTCCCCAAACAGCACTGGTTCACTTGAGCTAGTGACTGTGATGACTATGTCAGCGCCATCAACTGCTTCTTTAACAGAAGAACACACCATGACAGGACCCTGGACACTGGCTGCAAACCGCTTTGCATTTTCCATTCCTCTACTCCACACACGGATCTTAAAAAACAAAGAAAAAACACCAGAGGTTGATAAAAACTAGTTACATGTATTAGTAGTCCTTTTACACCAATTAGCCATAACATTAAAACCACCTGTCTAACACTGTGTAGGTCCCCTGATTGTGTGCTGTGGCAGCAGATGCTTTAAGTTCTATAAATTGTGAGATGAGGTGGGGTCTCCACTAGGGCAAGACTAGTTTTTCCAGCACATTCTGCTCATGAGATCTGGGGAATTTGGAGCCCAAGCCAACACTTTGATCTCTGTAATGTTCCTCAAACCATTCCTAAAAAAATCTAGTTTGCCAGGGCACATTGTCCTGCTAAGAGAGACCACTGCCGTTAGGGAATAGTGTTGCCATGAAGAGGTGTACTTGGTCTGCAACAATGTTTAGGTAAGGTGTACATGCCAAAGTTACATCCACATGTATGCCAGGACCCACGGTTTCCCAGCAGAACACACTGAGCATCCCAGAGCATCGCACTGCCCCACCTCCTCCACAGACTAGACAAGCTAGATTTCTTTTCCCATGTAAATCGAAGACACTTGGGTGCTCCCCACTTCACCGGCAGTCTTTCCTTCAAGTACTTGGTAGATACGAAACACCCCACAAAACAAGCCATATTGGAGACACACTGACCCAGTCGTGTAGTCCTCACAATTTGGTCAGTCTCTCAGATCCTTACACTTGCCCATTTTTTTCCTGCTTCCAACTCATCAACTTTAAGAACTGACTGCTATCTGTTGCCTAATATGTCCCACCCCTTGACAAGTGGCGCTGTAATGAGGTGGGTTTGATGTTATGGCTGACTGGTGTATGCAATCATAACACTTACATATAGTTGCTGGTGGAATCAAACCACTCCAAAATGACCACTTTCTGAATTTCTAATGTAAGTTCATGTAAAAAGATGTCATTTTATACCATTTCTTTTGGTCTGGTCCAAAAATGTTTGTTACACATTGTAAAGAGCAGCAGACATTTTCAAATCATGAAAGAAAAATGGATATACAAGATTTTCAGGGTTCAGTGTCACTGTCAGGGTTCAGAGGAAAGGTACTTTTACCCAAAACACATATAGGCCATTCTACAGAATTTGTTACTGATTTTTGCTAAAATTTCTAATAATAACAATGGCTGACTTTTAGTAAATCAATTGAGTTTTGCTTTTTTACTTTGTAAACTGAGCTAAACAGCAGAAATGTGCTGTCTTACGTATATATTTATATATACAGGGGGTCCTCGGGTTACAACAGTCTCGACATATGACATTTCAAGTTTACAACGCTAACTCTTACTCCCACTCGGCTCGCATCATACTTACGGACTAGTTTGGTTGCGTGCGGCCTAAGAATATGCTGTAATGTGGCGCATTAGTGAGAGAGTTTTCCTTTTTTGTGGCTTAGTTGTGTTTTTATGATTTTACAACTGTGTTAGGGTGGGTAAGTGACAGGCTAGGGTGTGTGTTGACTAACACCAAAATTCGGGTTACATCACTGTCGAAGGAACGGATCTGTGTCCTAACTCGAGGACCCCCTTTGTGGTTGATGATATGATGTTTGTGACAGCAGCACAATCCTTCGTGTGGCTTTGATAAATAACAGATAATTTCCCCAGATGCTCATGGAGTCTTAATGTCATCTAGCTTAAAAGGCACAATGGAATATCGGTAAGGCTTCATTTTGTACTTCAGGGAACACAACATGGAAAAGCTACGCTGTAGTTTTGCGTGACCTGTTCTTATTCTCTTGTCAGTTGTGGTTACCTCTTTAAATGAAAAGAGCTGTGTGAAGACTTCATAATGGCTGAGGGCCTGGTGTCCAGAACCTAGGATGCACAATATGTCTGACTGAGCCGGCTTCAACAGCTGAAGAAAGACAAAAAGAGTAGTCAGTGTTTTTTGGGTGTTTGTTAGTCAACACACATCTGAAGCACAGACAGATCTAAGGAACTTACTTTGGCAGATATGGCTGAGACGGCTGCTGTCCTTTTATGTGTGATGTCTAACCCATCCATAACCTATTATGGGAAAACCCAGTAATGGTGAAATATTATAGTAATCATCAGCCTAGTGAGTTTTAGAGGCTGTAATGTAGGGCTCCGGCCACCAGAGGGCCTCATAAGCAAGAATGCAAATGGAATACTAGGCAAGACAACTGAAAAGCATTCTTACACTGAAGCTGACAATCATTTTGTACCTATAATCCATAATTTAGTAATGTCAGCTTTATGATCTTTCAGACATATTTAGCCAACACTAGTAAACTTTGAACTATGACCATTTTGCTTAGCCCTTTCCATAACTCCAGACCATGCCCAGCACAAAAAAGTGAACAAGAACTAAGGAACCTTAAATCAAAATGGACGTTTGAAAACCTTCATATTCATGTTCATATTCTGGTCATATTAAGTACAGATCATCATATAATTTAAAAGACAAATTCTTGTTTTCCTGTAGTTAAAGTCCTTCGTCCACTTTTTAAACATTTTATGTTTAATAATTATACTACAGTGTCCGGAGTGGAAGAAAATATCTTTGACCTCCCCCTCCCGACCATCATTCAGAGAAATATTCTCCCCTGTAGGAATCGGCCAATATGTTTATTCAGGTTGATACTAATTATTATTAATCAATTAGACCGATAACCAATATGTGAATCATTTGCACAGCAGACTTCAGTTTTGATTGGATACTACTTGTCAAGTACAACCAAGTGTAACCAGGGCCCCAGCATACTTTAAAACAAAACTTCTTTCAAACGTCAAAACAAAAAATCTGTTTCTTCATTTGTGAGGTTTCTTTGTGCAGTACACACTTCTACAGGGCCTTTTATGAAGGAAATTCTGTCTGAATGTCTTTTAACTCACCGCTGTGACGTTCCCATACTCAGGGTCAAAGAGTAACACGGTGGCCTGAGTTGATGGCAAACTGGACCCATCTGCACGTCTGTAGAAGGTCAACATCTTCGTGCACAAAATGCCTTCATGAGCCATATATGCAGGCATAAGACCCAAAAATCTGTTTAAAGAATAGTTATACAGTGAACGTTCAAGCAAAGGTATTTATGCTGACAGTAAAGGCAGAGAAGGTGAGAGATTCGTACCCGTTGTGGTTCTGGAGAGGCATAACGGACCTCACCGGTTGCACAACTTCTGCACTGTCACGTCGTGAAAACTTCCCCAGAGCCTCTTCTAACCGAGGGATTAACTCTTCATATCTCAGTAAACTCGCAACGACATTATCACTAAGGAACGCGGGCGGCTGAGACATTTCTTTATCCGTATTCTCTACCCGATGTCCTGGAAATAATATCCATAAAACACTTCATGCGTGCAAAGGTGACTCGGGGTTTGTGGACTGTGATTTCGGGTCACGTGGATAAAATGAGCCAATGAGCTGAGACTTCTCGTATTGCCTTTTCATGCACCAGCTGCGTCTAAAATACCACATCATTCAATGCTGTTCAAACAGTGTTCAGTAATGTAGATCGCGGATTGAGACGCAGTCAGACTTACCTTCTGCCGGGGTTAATTTTCAGCATCAAGCAATACACCTACATTAATACAGATACACTCTATGGACATAAAGATACTTGTTTTTCAGGGTTTGGGCAAGGCCCCTTACTTTCAGTGAAGGGCAGTCTTAATAACACAGCATACCAATTTTGGACAACGCCATGCTTCCAAATTTGTGGAAGAACCTTTTCTATTCCAGAATGACTGTGCTCCAGTGCACAAAGCAAGCTCCATAAAGACGTAGTTGGATGAGTTTGGTGCAGAATAATTTGACTGGCCCACACAGAGCCCTGACCTCAACCCGATCCAACACATTTGGGATGAACTAGACCGGTCTTCTCATCCAACACCAGTGCCTGATCTCATAAATGCTCCACAGAATGGATGGGCACAAATTTCCCATAAAACTCTCCAAAATCATGTAGAAGGTGTTATAGCTGCAAGGGGGGGGGGCCAACTCCATATTAAAGTCTATTTATTTGAATGCAATGTCATTAATGGCAAGGCATACCAATACTTTTGTCCATATGTACTTCGTGTGTAACATAAAACTGGA
The DNA here is from genome assembly GCA_037974405.1 of Brachyalestes nurse. Classification (NCBI taxonomy): domain Eukaryota; kingdom Metazoa; phylum Chordata; class Actinopteri; order Characiformes; family Alestidae; genus Brachyalestes; species Brachyalestes nurse. The sequence continues at coordinate 15,288 of JBBPCY010096135.1, read as the reverse complement.
AAACGTGAGTTGAAATTAGTACCGTGGAAATTAGAAAACGCAGACATGAATGCAACACATTCACATACACCACAAGGTGATAAATTGATAAAATCTAAATTCTCAGATTAACTAGTAGTTAACTGAATCTTTTACTGTAATTTTAGTTTGATCATTTAGCAAGTTATACCTTTAAAATAGATTCCCCTCCATTCATTACCAACCAATGATTTATCCATAGAAAGCTTAAAACTAAAGTTTTTAGCTCAACACAAAGGTCTAGCCCACCAAAAGTAAGCAAACCCGAGTTCATGATCGATGCTGGCTGCAAAGAGTTTTGCTTCAGTTCCACAGGAAACTATTTGAGCAGTTTATCAACCTTATACATTACTACTGTTCTTTTGTAGGCCATATTTGTACTTGAGTATGGGTTTAAGATACCTCATTGCATTCTTTTCCAGCATTATTCTAATATTTTAGTAACATGCTTGAATGGAGTTTCACTGGATTAATGGAGGGTCTATACAATTTCAGAGAAAGGTCAGTAATGATAAAACACCAGGCCCATGTTCATTCTGATATTTATTGCAACATTAGTCCAAATAACCACATTTTATTTTGGCTGTTATAAGCCAATAAGGCTCATTAAAAAAGTAAAAATATACCAGGCTACATTAAAACTCTGCAAGTGTTCTGTAGAGATTACAGAAATTAAACACAGTAGACAAAGCAGATCATCTGAAATTATAAAAAATACATAAGGCTCAGACCAAGAGTCTCTCAATAGCCATCTGCACAGACTGAATCTGCGGTTTCAGCTGTGACCCTTCCTTAATAGTGACTGATGTGGCGATGACTGGTCTCGAAACCCCACATGCTCGTCCGAGGGCTTGCTTAGATCTCACAAACACGTAAGGCACATTCTTGTCTTCACACAGCAGTGGAAGGTGCAGAATGATCTCCAGTGGTTCAGCATCAGCGGCCATAACAATAAACTCTGAAATTCCACGGTTCAAAGTTTTGGTTGCTGTGAAGGGGGGAAAAATGCACGGTCACAACACAACCTTGGTATAATATATTTCTTATATTCTTGCCCCTTAGTGTCTTTAACTGGCTGTTTGTGTTACTGTGCCTTTAAGTCTGATATGTAAACAACCTCTGTTCTGATTGGCTGTCCTGTGGTTTGCCTCATTCTACATCCTAAACTGCTGTAGACTGAATAGATGTAATGTATTTTGGTTGGCTGTTTTTGTAACATTAAAAAAAGCACTTAATTCAAACTTTATTACCCGTTCAAACCCTCCTAAGACCAGAGTTCTTACCCTCGTTTGCTCCTTTCCGCAGCTGTTTGTAGTTTGATGCCTGCTGCACAAGATCCAGAATAGTTTTGGATAGAGTGCCATCAGCCAAAGGGTAGGCCTTGGGATTCACTTCAGGATCAGTCTTGAACGAATACAGACAAAAAAAGTCAAAACAGGGTTAGGGACCACAGAGCACTACTACTACTACTACACGTTGTAGGGACTGCACAACCTTACAGATGGCATAAACATGCACAAACATGTAATTTTACGCAAAATCAGTAACCACGAGTACATAACATTAAGCTAGCTGTATGTGATAGTCAGTCATTCATTCATTCAGTCGTACTGGCAGTTACGTTATTTTCCGTGTTTTACTACTCACCATCGTTTCAGGTTAGTCTTCACGTCCTCTCGGCGTGTGCTTCACGGAGGACAAACAGCCCCAACCCTAAAATAAGCTTTAAAAACACAAAAAAGAAATAGAACCACGACCTGTTTAAAGAGACTTTATACAACTACCGCCACTCACGACACGTGGTTGGGCTCTGTGGTGCTGCGCATGCGCTGTAAATCTGACCACGGTAATAGCCTTCGCTCTTCTTTGGGGCTTTCCACTAGATTTTGGAGTGTTTCTGTGGGAATTTGTGCCGATTCATTCTGTAGAGCATTTATGAGGTCTTGCGCTGATGTTGTACGAGAAGGCCAGGCTCGCAATATTCGTTACAGTTTATCCAGTTTATTTGCTGGAATAGAAAAAAATGCCTTCCCCAAACTGTGAACACAGAGTTGGAAACATGGTATTGTCTTTATATGCTGAAGCATTAAAGTTGTCCTTCACTGGAAGTAAGGTACCAAACCCTAAAAACATTTGTCCCAATACTTTTGTCCATAAAGTATATTTAGGAAGGCTCCGCTCCAGCAGGGGGAGTTGTGACCTCAGAGCGCCTGCAGTTCAGGAGCAGAAGCGACAAACGCGGCTCTTGTGTGTGTAGGACGTCCAGGTCAGAGCCTTTAGCCGTCCGGCCGGGTTGAAGGAGAGAAGGATCATGAAGGGGATCCGAGGAATAAGTCAGCTGTCGGTGAGGACTCTTTTGTGAATGTTTTGTTGGAGGGCTAGTTTTTGATATGAGCAGTTGGAGTTTGTGGCTGTGTGACAGATATAACGTTACAGATAAAGCCTCCTTAAAGCTTTAGCTCAAAGCTACAGCTACTCTGAGAACTAAGTTACTCTGAGAGGATCTGGTGTTCTTTTTCCTGTTGAACAGTATCTGTTATAAGTGTAACGGTTTTAAACAGTGTATCATTGATTATACATTATATGGACAAAGGTATTGGGACACACCTCTTAATTATTGAATTCAGGTGGCCCCTTGTCACAATTATTGCATAATCATCTGATGGCATGTATTTTCCTCTCGTTGTTTGACAGGGCAGTGCCTTGTTATTGTTTTTAGCATGTATACCTGCAAAACTAGTTATATATTCACACTCTGATGAGACAAATATAAGATTGGCTGTACTTTATGCATGTTTCTTTGGGACTGTAGACACTTGAGTATATATGTGCACACAGTAGTTCACTTTATCATTAAAATTTACCCATCACTCTAATGCAGCATAACTGAAACTGTAAATTTCCCCCCTTTAAATTATACTTGAACAGCTGACAAAGTCCTATTTACAAGAGGGAAGATGTGACTTATAATTAAGATAATAAATATAATAAGACAGCTGAGTAGTACGACAGCTATTTAGACAATTTGGCCACTTTAGGCTTACACTTTAGTAGTTTCATAAAGCAAACAATATTGTTAATTGCAGTTATTTTTATGACAATTAATTGTCTGTCGATATTTAATGATGGTGACAGGCCAAGAGATGGAAGCCCAGAATTTCTCTTGGACCTTTGGGTTAAATCATGAGGAATTATTGGTCGTTGAAATAACGAAGAGCTTTAACTCATCTACAGATCCATTCTGTTCTGTCCACTAGTGTACTTTAACTTATTAAACCTGAACAATTTCTTATATCCTGTGATCCCACTGAAATGAACTTCCTAGCTTTCTTGGCATTAAATATAAGTCTGGATATATTTTCAATGGAATATTTCTGAGAAAATCAGTCAAATTTTCCTCTTACCCCAAACCTAAGTCAGAACATGTGACGCATATTTGGCTTCTTTAGTCTTACTCTGAGGCTACAAGGCTGATAAACCTGAAATTGCAATATCATTTCAGGTTACTCAAATATTTATTAACAGTTAGGTCTAACTTGTTTGGATTTTTTAGGTTTTGAGGTATCCAGACAGTTCAGAAAAACCAAATAGAATTGAGTAGCGAAATGAGTACCAAAGTAACAAACAAAGGTTATGTGCTTAATAATCACACACAGACTCAATGTATAGCATTTTTGAATGCATTTCATTATATCAATATTATTTCTTAAGTTTGTCTAGGAAAGTGCCCAGTATTTGTGCCTCTGCTTCTTTAGTGCTGAGCCATGACTACGGCACGATGCCACTTCTTCCTTTTCTGATTTGCAGAGGAGGCTTTATGCAGCCCAGGCTGCCCGTAAGGTGGAGGCGGAGCCAGTAAAGTTTCTGCCGCAGGAGGTGCAGGTCAGTAGATGTTGACTTTTCTCTTTTACGCAGAGATGCCCAATGAAGCCACCCATCTTTAAGGTGTCCATGGCTGCCCTCCACACATACCAGGATGTACATGTATGTGTGTGAGAATACATGTGCTGTCTGTTTCTCATGAAAGAGAAAAGTAGATTTCTGTAGTACCACTATTCCCTGCCTAGACATGAGTAGTGTCTAATCATGCAAGATTTAAAACATGTGACTTTCAGGATCACTCTGCCCTCATTTATTTATTTCCAAAAGTTTCAGGATCACTCTGCCCCCACATTTATTTCCAAAACAATAGCAAGTCTGTAATATCATTTTGGATACTGTAGTTGAAGGCATGCAAAAATGTCACAGCCTTAAACTTAGATACAGATACATTTATCACAGTATTAAGTATTTGCTTTGTGAACAAGTTGGAATGGACAAAATGCACAAGCCAAAGTATTTAAAAAAGGAATGAACAATCATTCCACAAATATAAACTATTTAAAAGGCCACAGGAGGGAAATTATTATTAAGATTATTAATGCACAGTGTAAGATAATGTGGTGTTAAGGTGCTGACATCCAATAAGCTGTGGTTACCTTGTAGTTTATATGGTTGCGACATGCCTGTTGTATACAAGCTCCATATAAGTAGATTTTTTTTTCGTGTTAATGATTAGCCACTATAATACACTAAGAACACATTTAAAGAAACTCAGCCATTGTTAGAGTAGATTGAACTGATAGTAACGTTTCACCCCTTTTCAGGTGACCAAGCTGCCCAGCGGGTTGGTGATTGCCTCTTTGGAGAACTATTCCCCTGCCTCTCGTATTGGCGTGCTTGTGAGGGCTGGAAGCCGCTATGAGCCCTTGGACAGCCTGGGTATCACACACCTGCTTCGACTGGCGAGTGGCCTGGTGCGTAGTAATGATAATGATGATGATGGGGGATGAATGAAAGTGTCTTGAGTGTAATAAGTCTTTTAATACCTACTTGTTCACATGCTGCTTTTTCCAGACTACAAAAGGAGCCTCTGCTTTCAGGATCTGTCGTGGAATTGAAGCCGTGGGAGGAAGTCTGGGGTTTGTGTTGTATTTGATCTGTAGGCTAATCTTGTTAAAAAGCTTTTAAAGGTTGTGTTAATGGTGCAGTAATGGTATAGGTTTATTGATTTTTTGCACAGTATAATCGGAAATGGAATTTCTGTATTATCAGCAAAAAATGCTGAATTTGATATTGGAGGCAAAATGTGAGTGAATCCAGTCTAATTACAGTAACCTGCTTTTAGATGCTTAAGCAAATTTCAACATATGTATTGCAGTGTGACTACAACCCGGGAGACCATGCTGTACACCGTGGATTGTTTGAGGGATCATATGTAAGTAGGATGTGGTTTTTATCTGGATGTTTTTTGTGTTTTGGATTTTTTTTTGGCAATGTGCTTTTTTCTCATTTTTAATTGTGTGTGTTCATTGTATGTGTCCACTTGCAGTGACACTGTTATGGAGTACTTGATCAATGTGACCACGGCACCAGAGTTTCGGCCTTGGGAGTTGGCTGAGCTCACCCCCAGGGTAAAAGTGGACAATGGTATTGCACGCCAGAGTGCACAGATTGGTATGTTTTGATTAACATAAATCACATTTTCTTTTTAGTTTTTGCTTTTAACTCTGCAAACAAATGACACGTGGATTCTGTCTATTGTGTTTGGTGTTCGTACCCTAAATGCCACAATGGAAGGCTGAATTTGATCTTATTGTTTTTCTAATCCTCCAAAGGTGTCCTTGAGAATCTGCATGCTGCCGCTTACAAGAACGCCCTCTCTAACTCTCTGTACTGTCCAGACTACATGGTTGGCAAGATCACTACAGAGCAGGTAAAACTCAAAGCAGTAAAAGCTGTGGATGTGCAGTAGTTTGCCGGTGTTTCACTATTTGTCTGTCTTTATTTTTTCACAGATGTGCACCTTTGTTCAAAACAATTTTACAAGTGGAAGAATGGCTCTGGTTGGGCTTGGTATGTCATTTTGAATGTTAACACTGGTCTTGACCTGATATACTCTAATTGAGTAAGATCCACTCAAAATTGTATATTCGCCACAAATGGTATTGTCTGATGTGCTGCTGGGTCTCAATGAAGCACTAACATATGTTTTTATCTATTACACAGGTGTGGATCATGCCATTCTTAAGCAAGTAGGAGAACAGTTCCTTAACATCCGCAGTGGAACAGGCATTGCTGGGTCAAAAGCTGTTTACCGTGGAGGTACCGTGGCTCTTTCTGTGCTAATGAAGTACCTTCCTTTGACACCGAGAAATAATGTTATCACATTTAAAAGGTTATACCTCTTTGTGATTATCTGTTTTGTAGTTGCTGGTTAGTTGTACATGATCTGAGAAATTAGCTAATTGATGGAAAGTAGGTCTAGGGACTTAATCTGATAAGCCAGATTTATAATAAACTGTTTAACCTTATGGTATAACATAAAGCTCATGAATGTGTTAAGTCCTGTGTCTTAAAATATTGTCAACCCCAAGATTTATTATTCACTTATTATTCAGTAACTACTAGTATGTAAGTTGTGCAGTTATGAGGAGAATAGAGGATAAGTATATGTTAACCCTTAAAGGAATAGGAATATTGTGAAGGAATAGTTTAGTTAAAAATAAACAAAAAACACACATTTACAGAGTCTAGTCAGTCAGCCAAGACACGTGTGGTGCCCACATTTGATCTAGAGCTATAAGGATAATGTTGTTAGCAAAAACTAACAACTAATGTCTGCAATAGAGTGAAATATTTTTTTTGTAGTGTTTGTTAGCAGTGCTAGCGTGCAACATTAGCCTGGTAAATTGAAGAAGCCAAAGCTGGACATATCTTGATCTCAGATAAGCTCTCATTTTAAGTGAATTTGGTTTTTGGCCAAACCATTCTCAAGATGCTAATTCAGTTATTGTGTGTATGTGTGTAGGAGAACTGCGGAATCAAACAGGAGATAGCTTGGTGCATGCTGCCGTGGTGGCTGAGAGCGCAGCAGCCAGCTCAGCTGAGGCGTTGGCCTTCAGTGTGCTGCAGCATGTGCTTGGGGCTGGACCGTATGTGAAGAGAGGCTCCAACTCCACCAGCAAACTAGACCAGGCCATCTCCAAGGTTACATCTCAGCCCTTTGATGTAAGTGAATTTTTCCGCATTTAAATATTCAGATACAGGGAGTATGCAAAATAATGTTAACACCATAAACAGACTCATTGGGTATTTATCAAACAAAATAACTATATGGGTGAACTTTGTATGTGTAAAATTACTGACTGTATCTGTCAGCACCTCTCTACCTCATACATCAATAGAAAATGATACAAATTCGAACCTTGGAACCTCCGCTGACCATTTTCAGCACAACAATGATACCAAAATTATTACACATTTAACTTTTTGATTAATTTTGAAGGTGTACAGTTAGACACTAGCTCATCTTTTCCCATGCAGTTCGTGTCGGTCATCCTGTAGAGTCCATAGAGTCCAGTCTTTAAGTCTGCAGCACCATGTTGTGGCCAGCACTGTTTTCTATGCTGTGGTGTGCTGGGATGGCAACATGAAAGTGGCTGAGACAAAGAGACATAAACTGATCAAGAAAGCTGGCCCACTGAAAGGCGAGAGGAGCGAGAGGAAGTAGACATTGTAGAAACTGTAGCTAAAAGAAAAACATTGTCTAGACTTTAGTCCATCATGGACAGTGCTGATCACCGACTCCACAGTGTTTTTGCTGAACTGAGAAGTACATTTAGCCACAGACTCACCATCATAAAGTGCTCCACTAAACACCACAGGAAATTCTTCCTTCCCACCGCCATCACCACAATCTAAAACTTTTCTCTCTTTGTCACACATCCGAACAAGAACCTGCAGTAGCCTGTTGATACTTTGTTGTGTAATTTCTTACCGGGTTTAAACAACTATCATTATGTGTATCACTATGTGCATTATTCTGCTATGATGTGCGATAGTCTACCATATGCAATATTATGTGCAGTATCATGTGATGTTTCCTAAATGGATGCTGGATTACTTGATTGTGTGGAATATCTTATGTGTAATAGTCTTAACATGGGCAATATCACTACTTATGACTATTTCGTATTATACTACTGATCTCTACTAAGTGCAATAACATACTCCTAACTACCATCTGTGTTGTTGGAATTCATTTAACTAAGAGACTTATCTATAGTATTAATACCCAGAATTTGTGAATATGATAGTGTATTTTCAAACTGAGTTTTTCTACACAAAAAATGTATTGGATTTATTTAGACTAGATTTTATACTGTTCTTGTCTCTACATCTCTGTGTGTTTTTTGTAGTCGTAACATAAGCAATTTCCTCTGGGATCAATTAGTTTTTCTGATTATGATTTAAATTGTATAGCAACTACCGGTAACTATGTAGTAAATGCAAATATAAGGTGTATCAAATATAGAGGCCGAAAAACATGAATATTTGTGTAGTGTGTGTACACCTTCACCTCAAGAATAAATAACCTGAACAAGTGGCTTCAGGTTAATAACTTGTGGGGGTGTAAAATATCTTGTGTTCAATTGAGGTGCTGATTCAGTTACACCTTAAACGTTTTTCTCTGCCAAATTTCTCTGCTGTTTTAATTCCAAAAGTGTAGTTTTTAAAAATAAATCTTGCTAATTAATAAGCCTTTTCTGGGAATAGCAAAAGCCCAAGCCATCCCTGGCCCCAAAACCACCAGATTTAAACAAACAAGTGTAACACATTTGTGTTTGCTTATGGAAGCAGTCATGGTTTCTTCAGTGATATTTGGCACTGGTTGCACTGTGTGCTGTGCTGTGTTCATGCGTGACCCAAATGGACACTTTATACTTTACAGTATAATGTTTTTTTTTCTCTACAGGCCTCTTCTTTCAATACCAGTTACTCTGACTCAGGTTTGTTCGGAGTATACACCATCTCGCAGGCTGAAGCAACTAGAGATGTAAGTCAAGTCTGATTCATGTTACTGTCTGGATGCCATTGTCAAAACAAATGGTCTGTTGAAGCCTAATAAAATGCCTTATTCACTTGTTAGAAGAGATTGGCCTGTTGTTAGTTACTTCATATTCTGTGCTTTCGTTTGTCAGGTGATCAAGGCTGCTGTTGGCCAAATAAGTGCCATCGCACAAGGAAATCTTGCTGCCGCTGACCTCAGCAGAGCCAAGTGAGTATCTTGGAGAGATCATAGATTCTCATTAGTGCAATGGGTAGATTCCCTGACTCTAAATCACCACGTCTTTGCGCAAATTGAATGTGAAAAAAAAATACGAGGAACAGGGTGATTTCTCAAACTCCTTTTAATTTGTTTCTGTGTATCTAGAGCTCAGCTGAAGGCTGAGTACCTGATGTCTATTGAGAACTCTGCAAACCTGCTGGAAACTATTGGGGCGCAAGCACTGACAGAGGGCACTTACCATTCCTCAGAGGCAGTTACCCAAAAAATCGAGGCTGTCTCTTCAAGTGATGTTGTCAATGTACGCCAAAGCTCAAACCACAATTGAGTTGGTTACTTTTTATATTTTATATAAACTCTTAATTATAATTTTCTCTTTTCTTTAGGCGGCGAAAAAGTTCATCTCTGGCAAAAAGTCGATGGCTTCCAGTGGACATCTGGTTAACACACCTTTTCTGGATGAAATCTGATTTACCTGCAGTGCTCTTCTAATTTAATTTAAACCAAGCCTAAATCTTAACTGAAAGGTGACAAGAAAATTGCCATTACTCCAGTTCCAGCACCCATGCTGTCCAGAGGAATAATGTTCAGTTATGTGATTTTATGATGTGGAGAAACATGAAATAGAAGACAAAATCCACCCTTGTCAATTTAAAATGTATAGTACATGTAAACTAATAAAGTGTATTTGTTCCACAAAAAACTGCAGTGTTGATGTTATGCGAGCGACATTCATCTTCAAAACAAGGACAGCCACCTTTATTACTTTCTTTATTAAGGGTGACACTGTACAGAAGATGGGCCCAAAGCTTTTAAAACCTGTTTCCAATAAACTCATCTTAGCTGATAAATGAATGAAATATAAAACTGTCGGCTCCAGAGTGGGTATAGTAAATGAATGTGGGTGATATCTGGTGATTATAAATATATGCCCCTCTGCTTGAGGAGACTTGTCTTTGTGAACAAATTTGGAGGGTATTAGGTTTTGCATCTTATGGTGTTTCTAGGTTCTAAATAAAACCAAAAAATGGTTTGACCTCTGATAACAGAAACCTTATTTGCCATTTAAGCATTTAAAAGGTTCTTTGACTTGTAGTTGCTCTATAAACCTGTACACCTGTGTAATGTTAATGAATAAAACTCTTCTTTCCAGTCAGTTGTGCCTTCTCAACTGACTTCAGGTCAGTGGTTAAGTGCTTTTTTTGTGAAATTACCTCCCCTGTTCTGTGCAACTTCACTATTAGTTCATTTGAAAACTGGTACAAATATTCAGACTAAGAACTTTATCCCACAAGATCATAAAAGCAAAGTACAGACAAACCAGATATCACATAATTTGGGATTTTTGGGTAAAATTTTCCTGCTGAATGCTCAGCAGATATCCAGCCACATCCAAGCATTTAACTCCTTTGATCAGTACAAAATCTACAGCTACCACCCAGGGCACAAAAATATCATTTATGTAAATAAGTAAAAATGTGAGATATGGTGAGAGAATAATACTATAATAATTTACCTTGCAAAGAGCAGTAGAACCACATACAGCAGTTATACATCATAGAGAACTTTTTAAACTGCACTTGGTACTGTATATAACTGTTGACTTTACCAGAACACCTTTTTTATAATCCCATTTTCATGGGTGTTAGGTATTTATTGATTTATAGTCTTAGTAGTATCTGACGTCACCAATGACGTCGTCACCCGCGGGCAGCCAGTTGTTTGTTTATTTATTTATTTATTTACTTCAACGACGAAATCCCGTTTTCCCTTTCCAGGGAAGGGAAGGGAAGTCTCGCGAGGAGTGGCCAGACTGACGTCCACGCAATGTTTGGAGAGGAGCGTGGTGGAGAGCAGCAGAAACAGCAGCAGCAGCAGCACTGTGACTCCTCAGGACAGGACAGAAAAGACTACTTTGTTGAACAAAGGAAGTGGTCGAAAAGCCTTTAAAGCTTTGATAAATAACAAAGAAAGCTTTCTTTATATATTAGATATTGAAGGTGCTGGGTTGGTGTTCCAGAGAACCAGAGGAGACTGTTTTTTTGGGCGTTAGGGCGAAGGAACGCTTTATGTAACGTCACATTCATCATCTCGGAGGATGGATTAAGACAGAAAGGCGGGTGATGAACTGACTTTGGATTACAGAGAGTAAAACCTCTGAACAGCACGGTGAGCTCCGGCTTTAAAACACGCTTCTTTGGTACCTAATGGGTCCATACTTGCCCAGTTGGTCGTTCCAGGGTCTCTGGCTGGTGGGCTGTGTTGGTTATCCCTCGCTCCAGGATGCTGCTGCTGCTGCTGTTGTGAACTAAAAGCAGCAGCCTATATGTGTCTCCCCCTCTTTCAGGGGGAGAGAAAGTTGCATCTCTATATTTCACTGCAGGAGAGAGTTGCCAGGCTTCGACCACTGCCTTGTGCAAATTATGGGAGATGGATAAGCTCACCATTATTTCAGGATGTCTGTTCCTTGCAGCCGATATCTTTGCAATCGCCAGTGTAGTGAACCCAGACTGGATCAATACGGGAGAAACAGGAGGTAAGAGTCTTCCATCAGAGGCTCTAAAACTGGTTCTAAGACTTTAGAAGTCACTTTTTCCACACCTACAGGGTTTCCTCTCCTACTTACATTCCTTACACAAAATTACGTTACAGTCTTATTAAAGTGTCAATCCCAAACTCGTTAACCCTTCTTGCATTATGCCATAAACATTATTGTTTTTGGATTGTATCCTAATGTTATTATTTTTTTCAGTGTAAAAGATTCAGATGCCTGAAATTTGGAAACATTTAATACTAGACATGCCCTGTCTAGTCTGGTGCACTCTTCAGGCCAACCTTAAGGTCACTTAAATGGTTTACCAAAATGTGAAGTGAACTTAATTAGGCTTTCTTTAAGTATGGTACCTTTCTTAAGCTTATTCGAAACTGTTTGGTTGTCTTCCTCAAGTAGGCCTGCTAAAACCACTGGCAAATTCTGTTAATTTGTACTAAAACACACCAGCTGTACATCACTTTGCGCAGATCCTGGTAAACAAGCACATAAACTGAGACCATTTAGCATCTCAAAATGTACGGGTCTGCCTCATGTTTGTAAACAAAGAACTTAACTGCCCAGCCACTTGCGTCATTTCCCCTGATAACTCCACAACTTAGTGGTTAAGGAAATCAGTCACTAAGTGAAAGGAAGTGGTGCTTTACTGGGAATTTTATTAAATGACCGTGCTTGCTCTGCCCATTTTTGCTGTTGTCTGTTCGTATTAACAGATGTGACATTGTTATTTAGACCAGAAGGAGCTTTACACCACGGCAGCATTAAGACCAGATATCATATGATTTACAAGCTGTTTATCAGCTAAATGTTATCATTGAGAACATCATATGTCAACCAGGATTAGAGCTGTCTTCAGCTCTTTCTGTGAGATGAGATTGAAGGAGTAAGGCTTTAAAAAATGCTGAGCAGACTCACAGATCCTGGACCATGGATGAGAATCCACTTTGATTAAAGCATTTAACTACTTTGTCTGGGACAAGATGTAAAGATACTATCTAGTGGATGAACAAGTAGACACAAAGATGTACAAACACAGTCATTATCCAGCAGGAAAAGTCTTCATTGAGGAGAAGTGCTTCTTAACCAATGCATCATCTCCCATATTTGTTTTAGGGCTACTTACAGGAGGCTCACTGTTACTCCACCATCCATCAGCAGGAGCACAAATGAACAAAAATCTCTCTGCTGATTTTTTTCTTTAGCATATTTTTATGATATTAGTCTAAAGTACAGTAGGCAACGCCTGCTCAATAGATCTGGATTCCTGCACTGTTTTTTCCTTTTCATTTTCCTGTTTTGTCATTCATTTTAGATAAATGCACAGCACTTAGAAAACAGCTGTCCCAAACCATCAAAACTACACTTTAGCTTGAAATATCATCACTAAAATGCTTCATTGTATTTTTTAACAATAATATGTGCGCCCAGTTAACATTTCATGTCTCCTTTTTTATGAATAATCTATTATCGTTGAAGAAAAAATGTACATTTTAGTTACGTCCCTCAATATTCACTTTACCTTGTCACCTGAACACATTCACCCCTGTGAAAAACCTACAATGTTAAACATGTTCACATGTTCAACAGTAAGTTACATTCTCTGAATTCTGAATATTTTAATGTTTTAAAATCATTTTCAATGGTATTGGTGACATTCAGTGATGTTCCTAGCATTAGTATGTGTTCTTTTTAAAATTGTAAGGAATAAAATGGCACCCCAAATGCAAAAACCAATGCATTTACAGATCTTTATGAATTCAGCCTATACTTGTCTTGTCTATTCATTATGAAGATTGTTCAATGCTGGGCTGCTCTTTTGCTCTAACACTTTTTCAGCCAGTTAGAACATAGATAATTTACATATTTCAGTCTTAAAGACACAGTACCAAAAACAGCTAGCTGAATTCTAAGAGATTAAAGTGTGGTTAGAACACAGCCAAAACTGAATTGGGACTGTTTCTGCTACAGAAATCTATGCGGTTTCAAATGAGCCTTAGGGGTAAATAAAGTACAACTAAGTACAGCAAATGGGCTCTTTACAAATAAAGGTGTCAACACTATAGGTTATGAAAACCGACCCAGTCTTGCCTTCATCATAGACTTTGTGGAACTCCAGAAACTACATTCTCGGCATAGACCTCAGAGTTTGATGAGCTCATACTGGAGCACTTTGTGACTGTGATGGGCACATGTGTCTACAAAACAGTGAAGCATGCCTACGCTTGGTCAGACTGTGTGGCCTGAGGGAACCCAGAAACAGGCAATTAGGGCTGAGAACCCAGTCTACAAACAGTCTCCTGTGTTTAGGAAAAGAAAATATGGGGTACATGGGAAGAAACTGGTATGTCAAGACTTGCAGTAAGCCACCACATTCTTTTGCGAACCAACCCGGTTCTGTAAAAGTAAGTCATAGGAGCACAGGGTTTTTAGATGTTTCCCTAAAACCCTGTTCAGAGTGACCCCGAATCCATCAGACAACACTGCAGCTGCAAACCCCTGAAGCATATTCTGCTCAAGTTGTTTATGAAAGCCAGGGTTATCTTAAGACATGCATCTCCCATCAAACTCTGAGCTTTCTCCTCTGATCTTTATCTAACCTACTTTTAGAGTCAGCTTCAATGTGCTTAACTCAACAGTAGCTGATTATCTCTTAGCCAATCTTTAGTCTCTGTGTGTTCAAAGGTGGATTTCTGCATAATTAAATACTTAAGATGTGAAAATCATTCAGACCGGTGTGATGAGCTGTGCTCTGTTGATTGGAACCAGACAACTTATGAGTTTAATGCTTCTGAAAGTTTTACCGCAATATGGTGTCTTTTGTCTGAGACATTGTTTTATGATGGGTTTGTGACACATAGGTTTGAGACTCACTCTCCCCTCTCATTACCAAGATCATTAACTCATCTCTGTCCAACGGGTTTGTCTCCCCTTCTCTGAAAATCGCCACTATCACACCAATTCAACTTGGGCTTGATCCTGAGACTCCCAACAACTTTCAACCAATCTCAAATCCTCCCTTTCTGTCTAAAGTCCTTGAGCGAGTTGTAGCTACTCAACTCCAAACCTATCTAAACTTCAATAACCTATACGAATGTTTTCAATCTGGATTTCGCACTAAACACAGCACCGAAACAGCTCTCCTAAAAATAACCAATGACATTCCTAGCTGCAGATTCCAGTTTTTTCACCATCCTCATCAACCTCTACCTCAGTGCTGCCTTCGATACCATCAACCACTCCATCCTCCTCTCACGTCTCCAGGATTCCACCAGGTACTCCAGGTACAGCCCTTGTCTAGTTCACCTCCTATCTCTCCGACAGGCAACATTACATATCCATCAATAACTGCAAAGCCTTCACCACCCCTGTCACACATGGCGTCCCCCAGGGCTCTGTACTTGGCCCCATCCATTTTATTCTCTACATCCTACCCCTTGGACAGATCTTACGCCAGCATGGACTTCAATTCCACTGCTACGCCGATGATATCCAACTCTATAACATCTGCTATCCACTCCACCCTTACCGCCTGCCTCACTTTAGTTATAATAGGTCTATGGGCTATACAAAACATGTTCATGAAGTTCTTTGCACAAAATCACTCTCACAT
>JBBPCY010096128.1:0-21465 GCA_037974405.1 Brachyalestes nurse | reverse complement strand
TCCTGTTAATTAAACACCATTCCAGGTCCATTCCTCATGAATCTGATTGAAAAAATGCCAAGAGTGTGCAAAGCTGTTATCAGAGCAATAGGTGCTGTACTGTAGTGATATTGCTCCTGTCCTGCTCCTCTAACTGCTTAACATGTAGGGACTGAGGTGGAGAGAGAGTGTGAAGTAACTGGGGAAACAGAATTACTGATCCACTTCAGCGTCATCAGATTTGATGTTTATTATTGATGAACTGAGCCAATCATGATTCTCCTGGTGGTAGTCGTATTTATTACACCAGGGGTGTGGAACTCTGGTCCTGGAGGGCCGTTGTTAGGTTTAGTGAATGTGTTTGAGGAGGAGAACCGTCAAACTGTGCTGGACACCGACCCTCCAGGACTGGCGCTAGACACCCATGTATTACACAGTTCCAGCCTGTTTGCACTCGTGTGGCCTTCTTTTACAATACTTACGTCAGGATATCATATACAAAACACTCAAAACACAGAGAACACATGAACTCAAACTGAGTTTAGAGCCTCGCTGCATAGGCGGTTCTAGACGGGGGCCAGCGATGGCCAGGGCCCCTGTAGAATTGTTATGGCCCCTGCACTGAAAAGCCAATGATTTAAATATTAATTTCTTTTCGTGATACAGCTGGCTCGAAGAACGGAACTAACACTACGTGTGTTCTAGACGGAGGCTTAAAGTGCTACACACACGCGCTGTTATCTGCAACCTGAAGACCAGCAGCGTGAATTGTAAACTTTGGTTGTAAAAGCTAACAGCTGGAGCCCTAAATGGACGAACTGCAAAGAGGTGTTTCTCAAGGAGTCACAGGATCGTGTTGTTGTAGTGTTTCAAGTGCACATGCAAATGCTTTATGGGATTTTGAGAACACTCACTGTATGTGAATTTCCTTTTTCTTTCTGTTTTTCCCCCTTACTAGAGTGAGATAATGACAGTGTGATTTAGAAAGATTTTGAGACCCCTCACTGTATGTGAATTTCTTTTTTTTTTCTATTTTTCCATCTTACTACAGTGAGATGATGACATTGTGATTTAAAAAGATGATTTCATGCTGTGAAAAAGAACTGTAATGAAAATAAATGAAAATCTAAATATAAAATAAAATAAAATATTGACCTTTTTGCCGTTATATGTGCCCCCCTAAAAACACACTGGCCCCACCTCGGCCCCCCTGGTAATTTTGGTCTAGAACCGCCACTGGCAGGGGTGCCCAGACTTTTTCCAAGACTGTATGCGCTACTGCACTACTTTTGCTGGAGGTCTACTGAGCGGACCACACTCTAATTCGACACTTCACGACATACTCACTCTTGTTCGTGTCATTAGGCCCTGGTGTGGACTCTGTGGAGTTTTTCCACCTGGTGTGCTGTAAGATGGGGAAAGTGTGCACTAGTGAGGGCTGCAGACTGGGGAAAGCTAAGCTACGCACTAGGGTGGGCAGGGGTCACGGAGGGATGAAGAGAGAACATTATGGCTGCGCTTATAGCATGTGAATGTGCATGACACAACGGAAGCCATTGTGTGTGGAACTGGCAGCCTCGCGAGAGGCTGTCATTTGGTACCATGACTACATGCCCCCCGCCCCCTCGTGTCCTTTATGTCGACACAAAGACAGAAAAGGGGTAGACTGTGCACAGGCAGTTAAGTTAGCTTAAAAGGCTAAGCTGATTCTAGCTTTGTTACGGCATTAATTTTCAGCTAAATGCTGCAGCAGTAGGATGCTTGATCAGAGGATCTTAGCACTGAATAGCCTGTTTTAAGCCGGCAAGAGCAGGTTAACAGAGACCCCACTGAACAAACGAGTGGCACGGTTGTTATTGCCTGACTAAATAAGACAGGATGCAAACAGTTGCATAACTGTCAGGGGTCATAAATTGAGGGGGCCTGATTCATTCCATTTTATAGACATGACTTATGAGTGGCTACAACCATTAGCCTACATTAGACTACCAACATTGCTAAGACTCTTAGTAGGAAGTAAACAAGAAGTTTTTATATTATGTCAATTCATTGCGGGCAATTTTCAGTTGTGATGGGTGTAAGTTACGACTGAATATAGGCAAAGCTTTGATTTTCCTGTTTTCATAGAAACTAATTTATGCTCTTGTATGATGCTGAATTATTATCAAGGCACAAAAGTTTACATAACAGATTTAACACAGTATAGAACGAACAATGACATTGGTGTTACTTTTGCTTTCCGGCAAAAGTATAGGTCTGTGCACGGACAGTAAATTTGGACTTTGATTTTTGATTTCTGAAAAATAGATAGATAATGAGTGCCTGGGCTACTGATGTACTCATCATTTTTGTTTATTAAACTGATCATATACATGCAATTTATTTGTTTTTACTTACATGAGAAATATCTGCAAACATGCACATTTATGAGATTCTGCTGGTGTAGGTTACTTCATTTTAACAAAAATGTTATTGTATATTACATTTTTAATATTAAATTCCTCTTGTGGGGAATATGAGGACTGCAAAACACATCTTTAAAATGATCACGCTAATCATTAAAATCGTATGATAATCCCACTAATGAAGAACAAAATTGATTATAATTAAGTAATTATAGCAGTCCTAGTGCAGACACACTTCTTTTAAGTCTTTTCTGATGTTGGGAAGAATCCAAGTATTAATACATGACAGATTTTGTTGTAATTTTTTTTTTTTTTTTACAATTTTATACCATCCAATTCACAAACTTCAAAGTTATAAAAAACAATATTGTGCTTTGTTCTACCTCAGAATGGAATGTTTCAGACTTCAGGGGCCCTTGTTGCCCTCCTAATTCTCTCAAGCCCACCAAGGACTACTGTGTTTTTCAGAAGGTCGCACACATACATGGTTTAGGGCAGGCCTGAATCAGTACCAGATACTACACAAGAACGGGTGTTTTGAAAGGAGCCTGACCCAGATGCCTGGATTACAGAGCAATGCACGCAGCTGCAAAGCCTGGATTGAGGATCCAGTCAAGCATGGCCTTGTTGTCTTTATGTAAAGAGATTAAAACAAAGAACTACATCAGGAAGCCCCCCGCCATCACAGCAGGAACCAGAGAGAAGATTTAATAGATAGTCCTAACAAAAACAGTATAGACACTTTCATCCCAATTATAGAAAAGCTACAGTAAACAGTAAAGACAGTATAACCTATGGTGCATCTAAACCAGTTCATAAAACATATTCGTAAACAGGTTTATTGTGAAACATTTCCATTAGCAGGAGTTAGCCGCTATGTTAATTCGGGACTGGAGTAATTTAACAGAGCTGCCTACATGAGATATCATGAACAAATCACATGCTAATGAGTTTCTTAATGATGTTAAATAATTTATTAGGTACAAGGATTCATTCCTCTGTAGTGCCACATCATTTGATTCTCCATGGGTCTTCCAGCCAAGATATAAGTCTGATTTTATCTGATTTATCTGTCACACCACTGTTCCTGTTACACCACGCTGACACGAGGTAGTACACATCAACAGAGTCTGATCTGACTTAATAGTCAGAGCTATTTTGGCAGCCTGTTGAGGACAGTGTCTCCTTCACAGACAATTCCACTTTCTCTCCTCTTTATTTAGCCTGAAAATGTAGCACAGACACAGAGAGATGTAGACACACACTGCCTGTCAAAAGTATGGAGACAGTTTGCACTTGTAAATTAGCATGATTTCCTTTTAGATGGCAATACCTCTGCATATTAAACAGAAAGTTGTTTGAGTAATGTCAAACAAAGCCAAGCCTTGTTGTCATGTCAGCGCCCATAAGAATTCAAACCTTTCAGATGTTAAAAACACAGTTTAACAACAAAACAAATTTACTCCGTTTTCCACCAACCCCAAATGTAGTTGATCAACAGAGCCAGATTTACTTTCTTTAGTTTAGTTCTGAAGCTTCAAGGCTAATGCTGTAAACATTAGGAGTGGATAGTCATTGAAGTCTTTTAAAAAATAAATAAATGCATCCCCACTTTTCTCAACCTGCTCAAACTGCATCTAGCTATTCATTAAGGTGGTTAACGACCTCCTCTAAACTGCAAAAATGAACTAAACTCCATGCAACAGGGTCTCCTTTCACAAACCACCTAAAGAGTGGGAACACTGATCCAGAATCTGTTTTTCGTGACTACCATGATAAATATAGAAGAATCTGATCCGAGATCAGTCCTGGTGGTGTTCAGCTTCTGCTTGCAGCTCTGAAGTTTAGTTCTGTCTTCTACACCATAATTTCAAGTGCTCCACCTTAATCAAGAGGTGCTAAATAAACCTGATGGATTAGCACAAACATCTGCAGGGACTTTTTCTTGCCTTATTAAAAGGTATCCATGAAAGCCAGATAATACTCAAGGAAAGGCAAAGTGTCCCCAGATATCTGACGGACTGCTGTGATGTAACTGTCTCACATCCTGTTGCGAGATTTACCCGGTAGCCTCTGTCTGGTAGTCAGTTCAGTGAGTGATCTTTTGTTTATTTTGTTTAGACTGAATTCCACAGCAGTTGCCTCACCTTTCATCGGCCCGTCTCCGGGGCCCATGTGCCCCACAGCGACGCCATTCTCCTTGTGGAACTGGTTGCCATGGTGATGGTCATTGATGGTCATACCAGAGAGGGAGGTTGCCATGGCGTTGGAGCTGTAGTGGCTGTTGGGTGAAGAGCCAAGCAAATCGTGCTGCTGGTCCATAGCAAGTCAGGATCAGACTGTGAAGGTCGGGGGATGAGAGGGGAGGCAGGATTGGGGGGAAGACATGTAAAAAAGGAAAGGGGACATAAGAGAGAGTGAGAGAGAACCTGTGAGCAGTTTGCCTGGAGAACAGCTTGCCTCTCAAATGTGAAAGAAAGAAAAATCTGTGCAAATAGAGAAAAAGATCAAATTCCAATTGAGTCTGGCTTTAAAACGGGCTAAATCCATACAAGTCCAAGCGTCCAGAATATAGAACCCTCTGCCCTAACAACGGCAAGTCATTGCACCATTCCCTGTTACCGAGTGCTCTACCTTTCGGAACAGCGGTCCTTCAGGATCAATAGAAATCATTTACAAAGTCCGGCCTCTTTGGCCAGCCTGACACAAACTCACTGGAAATAGAGCCAGTGGGCCTGTGCTAAGCGTCTATTTATACACAAACATGTAGACCTAGCTTAGGGTTACGAACACGCTAACCAAAATAGAGCGGCCAGTGTGAGTCTCCCACACCAACAGACAACTCTTCCTTTGGACAGCCACCACCTAGTTCAAAAAGATAAACACATAAGGACCACTAACTGCTTTTCAGTCAATAGGCTGCCACTTGAAACTTAATTGCAGGCACCTACTTCAGGCCACTTGAAGCTCACTCAGATGTCCAGACAACTTCAGAGTGAAACATCCTGTTTTTGATTGCATTTTGAAAAAGCAGAAGAGTGCTGGGGAGGTTGTAAATATATTCACAGTTTGCAATGAGATCATGTGCCAAATGTGTTTTAAAGGGCCCATATCCTCATTCGTTTAAAAAAAGTGAAGGATATTTTGTTTTTTTATGATCAGGACACTTTCATTTTCAAACAGCTCAGTTTAGCCACTTGCAACTTTTTTTGTACACAGAAAAGACACACCTGCCCCAGTCCCTTAGGTTGATGGGATTAAATGTGGCAGTAGACTAAAATAAGACTACAGACTACATGGTTTCATCATGATTACATAACTACACTTTTATAGTCTTTCCCCATTTCTACTGCATGTGATAATGACACGGGTCTGAAAAAAGTAATTGGAGGTACACATTAATATTTCCCACCCTTGCGCAAAAATCTTTTTGTTTCCTTCTCTGTTATGCTTTCCAACATGTCAGCCACACACACATACACACACACACACACACACACACACAAACACACACAGAAATACACACACACACACAACATTGGAGAGCCCTGCCCTCTAGATAAATTCTTACATATACATACATTTGCCCTGAGGGATAACCCCCCCTTCTTGTGCACATTCTCCTGGACCTCTATGTCCAAGTCCAGACATGCGATCGAAAAGGTGGAGATGGTGCAGTTCCTTCATTAGAAAGAATGCTCCCTTAGGGCACACACTTAGAGTTGCTGCAGGTAGTTAAAATGGAAAGCCCTTGCTTAATAACCCCTCACCAACTAGGTAAGCTTAATGGCTTCCATAATGCTCTGAGGGCCCCTGGGATGTATACGCACAGGAGTGAATCAGTTGGCGGTCGTTATTGTCAATTGGGGGGAGGGGGGGCATCTCCACTGTTCTGGTATGTTCTGGCCATTTACCACTCATTCACATGGGTTAATATGGTTTAGCAGTTTATTTCCAGTTAAACATTCCAAAACTGCTTCCAGTATTAGAATGTTGGAGTTTTTTGGTGTTTGTAAGGTCGGTGTGCTCTGGCATTAAAGCTTAACCTCACTTTCTCCACTGTCTAGACAAGCCAGGATAGGCATTTCCAGGCCTCTAAGCATCCTGGATTAAGAAGATTTCCTTGTGAAGTACAGAGTACTCTTTACTCCAGCAAACCTGAGAGATCTGTGTATGAGCAACCCAGTGCACATCAGCCAAAACTGTAGATGCGTAAACAGTAAATGACTGTTTTTCCCATCAGGGTAAGAAGAAAGAGCCTGCGATGCACTAATCACTCACCTTTCGGGCTGCGCCTGTGTTTATAGTCAACCAAACAGAACGAGTGAGCATCATGGAGAGAGAGAAAATGAGAAAATGGAATGAGGCAGAGTGGTCAGTCTATAGCCAGTGGGAAATATCTCACCTGGTTTATGCGCTGCTAAAGTCAACACAATCCCTGAGGAACACGTGGAGTTTGCATAAGCGTCCAGCACCTCAGAGACAACCTTTCGCTCTTCTGTTGCTTCTCTATGGAGCCAAATGAGGTTTTCAGTCTGCCACTTATCTAACAGCAGGACATCAAAAGCAGGCAGACCTGTTTCAGTCTTGTCCTACAATAGAAATGTCCAAGACTACTGGGCCTCATCTCCAAGGACAGTTAAAATACACCTGCTAACTGCACAGGGAGGCGTCTTTTGTTAGGAGTTTTATTGGAGGGATGGGCCAGCAGGCATTAAAGCGTCAAGCATGTCTATGTATGGGCTGGGAATGTACACTTGGACCGGCTTTTTTCTACAAACACCAAACACACCAAAGCAGGAGAGCGGAGGGGGTGGTGTGCTGACAGACAGCACTAGATCAACAATGATATTGACATAGCACCAGGATTAGGGCACAACACACACAGCTTGGCACTCATTAGACACTGAAACACACACTTTCTCAGATCGTAAAGCCATCATGTCTGTGTGTGGCTGAAAGCAGAAGAACTTCTGGCGTGTACCGTCGATGATTTAACACACAGATGGTGGAAGTGATGTCATGATCCTGGTGCTCATTTTGAGAGCTTGTGACTGCACTGAAAAAAGGGATGGACAAAATTTGGATCTAAAACTATGAATTCACATTTCAAATTTTTGTTCACATTTTCAAATCAAGAAATCACAACTTATGATTGAAGGGCAAAAGTTGTTGGCTTTGCATGTTTCTCTTGTTTATGCAGTTCGTACTAATCTGGCAGTGCTCAACACATTATACTGGGGTTTTCTTCTTTTGCTGGTGGCTGGCAAACAGCTTTTCTGTTCAACTTTTGGCAGTGTTAACAAATTACTGGTTGTAATAATGCTGGTAAAAACAGGGGAAATCTGTATTTTCAACATAAGATGGCAGTCGCGAACTATTTAATTTCTTATCATTTTCTCATCATCCTACTTTTGAAAATCATGAAACATCCCTACGACATGGGCGGTGAGCAAGGGATTTCAATTTTTGAACCAGATTGATGTGTTTTTGGGTGGGGAGCGATTTCTGTTTGGCAAACAGGCAGGCAAACATACAAATTTTGGTTTGTCGATGAGGTGGTGGTGGTGGTTAGCAATTTCACTTTGTTTTTTCCCCAGTATATTTTATTTATTTATTGCTAGTTATAGCACATTTACAGGCCACATTTGCGTATAATCGGGGTCTCGGTGATGATAGTATGAAGGTACAGCCTGTTTCTTTGCATGTGTGTTTTAGCACTAGGCATATAGTACAGTAAAGGTGTGTCTCAACACTGCCTAAGGGTTCATTCTTGGCCCAGTTCTAAGGGTGTACATGCACTGCACCTTCAGTTGAGCTTTTTAGAAAATGTACATAGATGGCTTGGCCTAATTCCTTGCTAAGAGCAGTGCCGCAGCGTGGAGATCACTATTCAGGTATGCAGAACAGCTCTGGTGGTGCAGTATAATGATTAATGAATATACACAGTGCTCATCTGATAAAGCTTGAAATGTTCATGTGATCACTGAAAATGGTTCCTGTGCCGCACTTAGGCCCGTCTGCTAATAGCATTCTGTTTTTGGTAAATCTGAAGAAATTAATCAAATGTAGCAGGCAAGCAGGCTTAAAGGGTCAAATAAAACAGTTCTCTGCAGAAACAAAGCTGACAACAAAATCTTTTGAACCCAATGTTTTTGTGATGTCAACTGAACCCAGCTTTCCATGCACCTGCCTGTTTAGTCTACATCAGTTTAGCCCCGCTCACTGACAGGGAGTGTTTCTTAAGTGGGCTGCTATGGATGAGATACACAATACAGGACAGCCATATTTTTAGGACCCAATCATGTTTTAAAGGCGCAGTAACAAAAACAGCCTGTTCTTTGCGCACCCAACCTTTTTTGCACCACGGACCAGTTTCACGTAAAAAATATTTTCACGGACCGGTATAGCTACAACCAAAAACAAAGTGCGTAAAAATATGAAGAAGCTACCCAAAGATGTTTGTTTTTTACTCATTTTTGCTAGCTTGTGGGCTACATTTTGATGTACCGTATCACGTGACCGAGATGAGTGTTTTTTCAAAAGAAACGATCTTTCAGACTCTGATAATCAATAATTTTTTTTTATTCTGACTTTCTGTGCGGCCCGGTACCAAATGACGCACGGCCCGATACCAGTCCACGGCCCATTGGTTTGAACCTCTGCTCTAGAGGATGTGTTAACTAATTTGCAATTAAACCATGATGTCATTGTCACAAGGCTCTTCAAACTTTTGCACAAGATTGCATCCGCCTTAGAAAAATTATGTAAGTGGATACAGTTCACCATCTGGGTCACCGTAATTATCACCATGTTCATATATGTAATACCTGCTCATTGGGTTTAAGTTATTAGCAAATACATGTCATTTTACTTATGAGATCAAGATGTTACGCAACCAGTGACCAAGCAGTAATCTGAAGTTTTGGCTTCAAATATGTTTGACTCTCTGCTGGACCGCATACGTGAGTCGGGCACAACCACTCGAGGGTCTATCTGGCTTGTTTACCCGGTACTGCACCACGAAACATTGCTCTCTGCTGGCATGCAGTCTGTGTGTGTGTGTGGCGGGGGTTTTGGTTGGGGTCCGGGATGCTGTCCCCACGGTTGACTGCCCCTGAATCTCTGACCTAGTTTTACTCAGCATCGCTCTTTTCCTTTCCACGTCCCTCTCTCCCTCTCTGCCTCTCTCCATCCTCCCTCCTCCTTGCGTGCATGAATACTTTCTTCAAGCAGCGGTTCTGATGGAGGTCCTTGGGGAGATGCTGCAAATGTCTAAATGAGCACTTGCATATCAAACTGCTTTAAGCAAGACTACGCTGTTTATTTACAGGCAGCTCAGCGGTCCGACAGCAGGCAGGCTGGAGACTGGCTGCCATGAGGAGGCATCGCGGTGCTGGAGTTACGTCAGCTTCGCGGTTTTATAACTTCTCATGATGAGACTGTTCTTAGAATGTGCTTCAGACTCATGCGGCAGGATTGCCCAATTTCTATTTTCCTCAATGAAGCAGAACCACAGGGATGTAGTCTTTTATTACCTGGACTATAACTCCAGACTTGTTATTCAGCATCTACTATGAATAACTGCGTAATTACTGAACTATTCAGTCGTTAATCAGTATCTACTAAAAGTTGTTAATATGTATTATGCATTATTCAGTAACTACAAATTATTCAGCATCTATGAATTATCCAGCATTTATGATAATCAGTGTACTATGAATTATTCAGTAACTACAAAATACGATTCAGCATCTACTACGAATTATTCAATAATGACTGTACATTCAGAACCTATTTTGCATTATTTAATAACTACAACAAATTATTCAGTAAAAACTGCAAATTTAGCAATTATGAATTATTCAGTAACTATTCAGCAATTATTCAGCACCTTCTATTAATATTCAGTATCCACTATGAATTATTCAGTAACTAGAACAAATTATTCAGTTACTGTGAATTATATAGTCATTTTTATGAAATATTCAGTATCTACCACACATTATTCAGAATCTTGTATGAAATGCAGTTACTACGATGAATTATTCATCAACTATTGTGAATTGTTCAGTAACTAATTTAGTAATGAATGATTAACTGAAGTGTGGGTTCATATACAAGTCCATGTTATCATTTATATTTTATCTTATATTTGGGAGGTTTGCCATATTTATTGGCATCACACCAATTCATAACTATCGTGCCTATAGGCAATAAAAGAGTCTGACCAATCAGAGGGGGCATTCCTCAAAGGCTGCTGCGTGGCGATGTGTGAACGCGGCCACTTGCAAACGTGGAACTCTGGAGTTCTAGTCGTCGAGGCGCTGTCTGTTGGGAGGGGTGATTGCCTAAGCCTTCGCAGCTGCACTTCTGCTTTGAATGACATGAAGCTTGGCGCCCGTGGCACAGATCCTATCTGTTATGCCAGCTTGTCTGAGGAGGAGGGGGTGCTGAAAACAAGCTAAACTCCTCCTTCGGTACCATCATTCCAATTAAGCGCTCATGCAGGAATGCCGGTTGTAGGGGGGCCACTGATGGCACCGTGTCAGAAAGTTTATTCTCTTTGAGAGACTGCCCGTTTCAGCACAGGCTTTCAGAAGAAAAAAGGCATTTTTGCAAGACTTAGCCACCATTAAAAATGATCACCTCAGATGGTGGCAAATACCAATGAGCCCCATTAGTGGTGGAGTCAATTCTGAAAAGTCCAAATGTATGAATTTAGCCCATTTTATATTGTTTAAATGTCTAATAACCATGGTATTTACTAGGGATGAATGGTACAGAAAGGTCACGGTTCGGTTCACACTATAGTTCTGACATAACGATTCGGTACGGTTCACGATACAGCGAAGTTAAGTAACAAAAAGTTCTAAAGAATGAGGCTTGGTTTGTTTTCGTTTATTTTAAATATACAGCAGTGTATTAACCAGTAAACACACACTCTTGCTTATATTTTCATGTATGTGTAAGGCAGCAGAAATGTGACGCCAGTAGGTGGCACTATTGCACCACACTATGACCCAGGTTTATGATTTACTGGCATGATTTTTTGGTCCATCTGTGATTCCGTAGGATCCACATTACTTCAATCACGTCTTCTCCGTCGTACCGTGTATTCTCCGTATGACATCATGTACCTAACATTGACCCATGTACTGTGACGGTTTGGTACGAATACATGTACCGTTACAGCCCTAGTATTTACATATTCAGCTGTTCTGACAACTTTTATCATTTTGATGGAAGCAGAAAACAGGGCAGCTAACCACATGAGAACTCATTTATATATAGTGGTTTTAAAGGGAGAGTATATGGTATACGGAGGGATTTTGGAAAATGATAATGTACACAAGAAAAACCCATTCATAAGCGGACAAATGTAAGATACAGGCCTCTTAATGGTAACAATGAAGTGTCAGTTACATATTCACCCCACAATTGCCTAATAACACACATTGACTGTTACTTTCTTCATACCCCCCTTTTGAACTCCAATAAAAACAGTTCTCAAACTTTTTTAGTCTAATGATCCCATTTCAACCAGAACCTTGTCCATTTTTACGGCCTTCTCTGCCGCTATCGCCGACCTTTTCATATGAGAGACACACTGTTTAATGACCTTACAGATAGCTTAATATTAAAACTAAATAATGTTTACCTTAAACCATTTTTAAACAGCTCCTACTTTAACGAGCCACAGCAAACTGAACAAAATAACAAAATATACATAGAGACATACAGAATTTTTTTTCACAGCCCCCTTAGTGGCACCTCATGGCCCTCGGGGGGCCACAAGAACCATTGCTGTAGATCAACCATGGCTGATCTGTTAACAAAACAACTCTTTGGTTCATGGGCTACAGGACCTACTAATCCCAAAGCGTATAATAAAAATATGCTAATACAATCTGGTTTTGCATTAATTATTCAACTTTAACTGAGACGACTAAAGTGCTTTTGTCATAACAACAGACTTTTGCACGAGTAGAATAAATAACTGCCCCCTGGCAGTCCTGCTAATTGGCTTAGGAGTAGGTGTTTGGGGAAAACCCCCCTAACTGGTGGTTTTAATTACCTTACACCTAGTACATCTGTGCCCGAGTCAAATAAATTCAATTACCCCAGCTTTGCCAGGGGATTGGGCATGTACAGCTCTGAGCGGTCAGACCTAAACGGCATCTTCTCCAAGAGTGTCCTCTCCAATCTAACCGGATTGCAGGAGGGGTGTGTCTCTCCAGTCCAGCGGCCTTCCCTTCACATTCCCTGAGCTGCAAGACCTAGAGGAGGCTCAGGGTGGTCACCTGCTGTTGACAAAGAGCAATTTCACCTGGAGACTGCTGGCGGATGGTGCCCATAGCATTCCCGCATCTACCTTCGCAACCCCCACCCTTCCACACCAGACATCTAAGGGTCTGATGTGCACCATCATTAGCCTTGCTTTCACAGCTCCATGGGCTTGGCTCTGTAATGGCAGATGAGCAGCACAAGGAGAGCTGGGATATCATGGCTGCACGAGGCTTAAGGCTGGTTTCCAATTCCACCTTAAAAGGTGCAGCATTTACCATTGATCTGCTGCACCATTTAAGGTGGAACGAAAAATGTTGAATTAGAGGTTGATTCCAGACTCATCAAGCCTGCACCATTCTATTAAGGGGAATGGCAATCTCAGGTGCCACAAATTCGGCGTTATTCAGGGAAAAACATCATGCATCCGCGCCTTGTGCAGGGCTCCTGCCTTTGTAAGCCTCTCTTCTTTCATTAGGAAACGGTACAATGAGCAATGGAGCAGTATAAAAACAATGATAGTGGCATTTTTCGGCAAGAAAAAAAACGTCGTTTTCTGCTGAAACTCCGGGTTTAACGGAGGAAAGGAGGGCTCTACGTTAAACATTAGTGTCTAAATACCGTTACACTGCAACCCAACCTCAGTCTGGACCCTCCTCTGAAAGGTAAAACCTAATTTAAGCACTGAGCGGTGATTTTTAACCGTTACAGCAGCTCGGGCCCAACCTCTCCCACCCCAGGCGACACTAAATATATTAATATATAAGGGATAACGCGGTTATAAACACGCCGACTCGCACGTCAAGGACCATACGCACGCCTCCACGTCGAATAAAGCACATAACGATTGCAAAATAAACGAATTAAATGTAGAATCAGAGAGAAAAGGAATCCAAGCTGCTTACCTGTGCTGCCCGCCGTGTTATTGTGTCTCCAGCTGCAGTCCCTCGCCGCGCGCTCGCCTGCCGCGTGCTGCAGTTCCCGCCGCCGCCTGATGGAAGAGAGGGGGCGCCGTAGAGCTGACATTGGACTTCAGTGTCGAGAGGCAGTCAATGGAGAGAGGGAGCGACAGAAAGAAAGGAAGGAAGGCAGGGAGGAAGGAAAGGTAAGAAAAAGAAAAGGAAAGCAAATAAAATAAGAGAAGCGTGGAAAGAGAGGGAAAGAAGGGAAGGAAAAAAAGAAAGGATGAATGGAAAGTATAGAAGGATAGAGATAGATGGAAGGAAAGGTAGAAGGAAAAAGAAAGAAAGGAAAGGTAAGAAAAAGAAAAGGAAAGGAAAGAAAAGAATGAAACAAAGGAAGGGTGGAAAGAGAGAGGAAGAAGGAAATGAGGGAAGAAATTAAGAAATAAAGGAAGCAAAGGTAAGAGATAGAAGGATGTACAGGTAAGAGAAAGGAAAAAGAAAGGAAAGAAAGGTAAGAGAAAGAAGGAAGAAAAGGTAAAAGAGTAGGCAGGAAAGATAAGAGAAAGAAAGAAGGAAAGAAAAGTGTGAAACAAAGGATGGAAGCAAAGAAAAAGAGGAAGTGAAAAAGAGAAAAAAAGAGAATGAAAGAAAAGACAGAAAAAGGGAAAGGAAGACAGAAAAGACCGACAGGAAAGAGATGGAAAAGAAAGATCAAGTACCGCTGATTACGTCCCTACAGACAGTGATTTCATCTTTTAATTTTATTTCAATTTGACTGGCCTCCTCCCCACTGGTGCCCCCCAATACCTCTGAACCAGAGTACTGTCAACCTGACAATATCCAATGCGACTGGATCAGATCACGGCTACTTTGTGATACAAACTCACAGGATCACATTTTGACCACCCGTCCAGTTCAATTTGCATCACCCTATCCAAACAGTCACGTAGGAAATGAATGAGAATGAGATAATTAAGATGTGGCCACAATTGCAGCATGGTAATGAGATAATTAAGCCATGATAATTAAGTAGTAGCCAGTGAGACTTGGGAATGAGATAATTAAGATGTGGTCATCACTTGGTAAGGCATGGGAATTAAATATCACATGATTTGGGCATCAAAAAATACCTGGAATATAAAAAGTAGCATATCCAGAAACTTCTCAAGCATCTTGCAGAACTGCTGTGGAGCTCTTAGTATATCCAGCATCTATCAGAGAACTCCACAACCCAATGCTGGGGATCTTACTGCCTTCTACCCTATGCACAACATTGGTCACTGTCCTATTCTATTGGTCAGGGGAGATTATACAAGCTGTGTGCTTTACTGTGTGGCTGAATTTTCTCATTATAATGCCTGTGTGGACAGGGGACACACACAATTTGGACAAAAGTATTGGGACAACTGACCATTATACCAGCTTATACCAAGGGACTTTTAATGGCATTGTATTCAAATCCAGTTGATCCCAAAGGAGTTGGACGGGGGTTGAGGTCAGGGCTCTGTGCGGTTCTTCCACACCAAACTCAACCATGTCTTTATGGAGCTCGCTTTGTGCACTGGGACACAGTCATGCTGGAATAGAAAAGGTTCTTTCCCAGACTGTTTGCACAAAGTTGCAAGCATGATGTTGTCCAAAATGTCTTGGTCTGATGAAGACCCTGAAAAACAGGTGTGTCCCAGTACTTTTGTCCATATAGTGTATGTGTATCAGTAGCTGGACATGCTTTGTTGTTTTTTTTCCTTCTGGAATGTCGGTCTCCACACTGGCCTGAGAAATTATGCACAAATCCCAGGAGATTTAGGCCCCATCCAAATCTGGGAGAACGCTGGGAACCTCCAGAGCTGGCACAAGATAATGTCTCTCTCTCTCTCTCTCTCTCTCTCTCTCTCTCTCTCTCTCTCTCTCTCTCTCTCTCCCACACGCTCTCTCTCTCCCTCTCTCTCCTTTTGGACAAACGCCCAGGGAAACATCTGTCAGTTAGTCGTCTCACAGGCAAGGATAAGGATTTGCCCTGGCCTGGCCCTCCCCTGTTTGTCAGGTGTGTGTATATCCAGATCATCCTGTAATAGCCCCAGGTCGTGGCCAGAGCCGCTCTCCAACACGACGCAACAAGCACAGGCACTTCCATTCTGCACTGCTGCGCACCTGCTGGTTTTGAATCCCTTTGGCTATTGCACGGGCCGCTACAAAGGCAGCTGCTGAATTTTCCCTGACAGCTTTCATTTGTGTTTCATTTGTGTTCAGTTTATATTGCACCTTTGAGGAGTCATCATTTACTGATCACATTCTAGGAATTATTAGTGTTAGAGTGATACAAAGTCAGCTCTAGGCTTGTATCAATGGTGTTAAAAGGATGTTAAAAATGCCCATATGCAGTACAAGGC
Source organism: Brachyalestes nurse (assembly GCA_037974405.1). Lineage (NCBI taxonomy): Eukaryota > Metazoa > Chordata > Actinopteri > Characiformes > Alestidae > Brachyalestes > Brachyalestes nurse. The sequence continues at coordinate 5,499 of JBBPCY010096128.1, read as the reverse complement.
CCGTTTCTTCGCACTCTGTGCTGTGGAAAATACACCAATGGGCCAGTAGATGTCAGTGGAGAACAGTTTATGCCCATGGACCCTTCTAGAAAATGATGTCATCAACCCAAACAAGAAGGCAGTCCTGTATAAGAGGGAGGGTGAGGTGGCCTTTATTATAGAAGCTGCACGTGCAGCCAGATCACAGTTGTGTTTATTCTGAAAGGGTTTTGGAATAAAATTAAAATGATTCAATAAATGAATTATTGTTAAATAGTGCTGTGATGTGAATCTATTTATTAACAGAATGATTTTTGGCTTCTTGTACCATATCAGTGAATTTTATGGGCCTCCATGCAAAATAAATCACAGTGTATCATCTCAAACAAGTTGATGATCTCAGTGCTTACCACAATACCCACTAGCATCTAACACTGACCTAAAAGGACCACCTATGTAAGACTTGAGAACAGTGGTCACCAACCATGGAGATCCAGATAGTTCCAGCCACAATCTGCAACACCTAGTGAAGCTAGTGAAGCTATTGAAGCCCTTGGAGCGTAAATGGCATGTTAGTGCGAAATACAGCCGGGAAGTAGATCTCTAGGAGGAGGGCTGGCGACCTCTGTAGTAGAGTTATAAGTGATAAACACACTGTATAGAACAAATATTTGGGACACACCTGTTTTTCAGGGTTTGGGCTAGGCCCCTTACATTTATGGCATTTAGCAGATGGTTTTATCCAAAGCGACTTCCATTCCCTAACTACAGGGGCCAGTATCCCTGGAGCAACTTGGGGTTAAGGGTCTTGCTCAGGAACCCAGTGGTGGTATGCTGAAGGTAGTATTCAAACCCATTACCTCTTGGTCCAGAGGCAAGTATCTTACCCACTAGGCCCACCAACCCCTTCCTTAATGCTTTGGCATACCAACACATTTTGGACAACGCCATGCTTCCAACTTTTTGTGGACACAGTTCGGGAAAGGCCATTTTCTATTCCAGCATGACTATGCCCCAGCGCAAAAAGCAAGATCCATAAAGACATGGCTGGATGAGTTTTGTGTGGCAGAACCTGGTCAATCCGAGCACTGACCTGAAGCCCATCCAACACCTTCGGGATGAACTGGGATGGAGATTGCGAGTCAGGCCTTCTCATCAGTGCCTGACCTCATAAATGCTCTACAGAATGAATGAGCACAAATTTCCACAGAAACACTCCAAAATCTTGTGAAAGCTATTATAGTGGAAGATCCATATAGTTCCAGCCACAATCTGCAGTACCAGCTTTGGCTATTGAAGCCACTGATTGGTTGGAGCATCAGGGGGAGGGGTGGTGTGTTAGAGCTAAATACAGCAGGGAAGTAAAACTCCAGAAGGAGGGGTTGGTGGCCGCTGTATTAGAGTTGTTAGTGATAGATTTATCATGTTGCAGGTTGTGAAGGAACCATTGGAAACGGTTGCCATGGCTTTATTATAAGAAGTAGGTAAACAGATGTCAGGGCCATGTGTGGGAAGCTAACTGGAATTTGTTTCTTTCTGAGAGTCATAAGTGCACCTCGTCTGCCATAAGAAAGATGATTATTTGCATTTCAATCATATGAGCCCATATGTGCGCAATGAAAATGAAAGTGGGTTTAGGGGTATGCCATAAAGAACTATTTTGATGAAATATTTTTGTTGGGTTTGGTTTTTGTGATTACTTGCTCTACAGTGGTGTGCTATTACCAGTGTTGGGAAGGTTACTTTTAAAATGTATTCAACTACAGATTACAGAATACATGCCCCAAAATGTAGTTTGTAACGTATTCCGTTAAGTTACTCAGTGTGAGTAACATATTCTGAATACTTCTGATTACTTAATATATTGCCATGCTTTTTCCAAAAAACGTCAATGTAGCAAACACATCCTGCAAATTCTTGTTTGTTATTCTCTACCAATTGGCTGTTAAGCCCAAATCTTTTCCAGAACGTACAGACTTTTCCAAACGTACGCCCCATCTGTTGTGCTGGCTCCAGGTCAATTGTCTAACTGACACCACCAACATTAACAGGACGCTTATATTAGAGGCTCTTATTGTGTGTTTTGTTTGGGTTTCCAGCAATGCATGGACTTAAAATTAGAGAGGGGATAGCCTAACATGGAACAGGAAAATTCCGCAGTGTAATCCATTTATTCTAAATATCACCTATTTAAACGGTAACTGTAACGGAATACAGTTACGCATAATTTGTATTCTAAATACGTAACGCCGGTACATGTATTCCATTACTCCCCAACACTGGCTATTGCCTGCCCCAACTGCCCCCCTCCTCCCCATCCATCATCCCCATACATACTAAAATTACAAACTTGCTCAACTCATAATCTTTGGGATGAGCTGTAGTGGCGCTGTTGATCCAGAACATCATCCAGCATCAGTACCTGATCTCACTTACTCTCTTGTGACTGAAATCAAATCCTCACAGAATTGAGCAAAGTGGGGAGAAAGTCCCCCTGGTTCAGAAAAAGCACTGTATGAGCTGGGATCTACAGCTTTTGGGCATTGTCCATCCATTGTTTGTATTAGTACTGGACAGAGGACAGTGGATTGTACTAATTGTACATGTGGTGCGAGTAATTAACACCAGCTCGTGTGTTGCAAGGCGTGGCATGACTTTTGATCCAGAACGTTCCCCTGAGGTGGGTCCAGTGGAGCCGGGCTTTGGAACGTGTCCGTCTGTTGGCATCAGGAACTTAAAGCACATGGACAAAACCAGCATGCACAAAGCCAAAGTTTTATCCTCTGACAGCTGCGCCCACTTTTTCTCGTTTGCAGAGAGCTTCTGTGCTGTAAGATGCTTATGTATCTGCACCCCCCGCAGCTATTCATCTAAAAACGACAGCTTAGCAAAACTCTCATTTATACCAATTTCTGGCCTACCTCAAACACAAGCAAACCGTCAAAACATTGCTTGGTGTCGGACGTGTTAGTTTTAACACTGGAGATACAAGACTAGTAATGGAAGCTTATGACCAGTAATTAGCACCAAGTGTACTGGAGGTGTTCAGTATTATCTAATACTCTTGCTATGAAATACTATGAATTAATCAGTAACTGAATTATTCAATACTGAATCACATAGTTACAACTATGAATAATTTAGGACCATCATACGGACCCATGTAGTTTAGGAAGTCAATTAGTATTAAATTTTGTTGAAATATGATGCCAGTAGAAACAGTTTAAAAACAATTTCTCTTTTAATTCTTAATACTGCATGTAACAATTTTAATTCTACATTTGAGTCATGGACATTTAACAACTCAGCTAGGTCCTAGACATCTAGGGCATCTGCTGATTATGCAGAAGTGATTAGATTTGAAAAGCTTCAGTAAATCCATGGCGCTGGATGGCAGTCACTCTCAATCTCTCTCACAGCTACTGATGAAGTGCTCTCAGGAATCTGGACAGAAAGGAGTTGGCATGTTCAGTTTTGGGAACAAAGATGGCATTACTGATACTGTAGCATTTTTCTCCTGAATCTATACTTTTCCATCACAGGATCTGTACTTTTTCATTTAGAAAATTATCAAAACATAATTAGACTGTGGTGATCAAAGTCACAGATGCAAAAGAAGTCACGATTAGATAAATGATTAAATAAGCCATGATTAATCAAAGGTCCCTACTTAAGGACCTTGTAACACCTTCATAACATGCTCGTAACATCTCAGTTATAAAACCTACATGTACATTTAAGAATACCCTTATCCACATATGTGTATATAGCAAGATTAGTTTAAAGCAAGATTAGTTTACCTTCATTTATCCTGTCATGATGTGTTTAACAAAATCTAGGAGGGAAAAGGAAAGTGCATGAAAAGGTGATGTTTGAATAGACTTTTCACTAATGTATGCTAATCGCAGAGAGTCAGAATACTGATCATACCTTCATAGTTGATGCAGCCATCTGAGTCTTCTTGCCCTGCCATGACCTGCTCCACTTCTCCAACAGTCAATCTCTCACCTGCCAGGAAACACAGCAGTGCACACATGGGGGAAAGGGATTACTGTCACTAGAAGAACTAAATACATTAGATACACTATACAAATTATATTGAAAAAATGTTAAAATGTGTTTAAATAGACCTGGAGTACAACAACAAAAATCTAGAAACACCCTAGCAACTACCTGGAACACCACAGAAAACACACAGTAATACCCTAACATCCACCTGGAACACCACCCTATAAAATGCCAAGTAGCCCCAGAGATAACAAATAAAACACCTAATAACATTCTAGCAACCATCTCAAACACTATAGCAATCATGTATTGGCACCCTTCTAATATTCCATAGCAATTATCTAACAACACCCTACATCCAACCGCTTAAGAACTACCAGGAACACCACACCTATGACCTAGCAACTGCCTGAGGTTACCATGGCAACCACATAAAAAACCCTACAAGAGAATGAAAACTAAAAAACACTCAAAACAACTAGCAACATCCATCTGGAATACCATCTGAAATTTCACTTCTCAGTGATATTACCTGGTTTTGTCAAGTTCATTGAGGCACTTTCCACATTTTGACTGCTTTACTGTTGACCACACTTCTCATTTTGGAGCTTTATCATTTTATTTTTCACCAAAAAGATCCAAAATAGAAGAAAAAAGCTCAACACAGTTCAGTTAATATACAAATATATGACAAATACAAGTTCTACTCGTATTTTGTATGGAAAGCAGTAGGAGAGTATTTCTGACCATCTATTTTTTCATTCAGAGGTGTTTTTGCTAGCTATTCCATGTCATTATTTCACTGAAGTAACTAACAGTGGCTGGCTATAGTCTTGCTGTGCCCATCTGTATTAGCCATACTGTTGGTTGTTATTATCCACACAGGCGATCATTGACAGACTGTAACAAGCTCTCATGTGAAGGCACCAACAATATAAGACATAAGGAGGGGTTTTGTACCAAGTGTTGCAAGAACATGGCGGAGTTCAGCACCCATCACTGTTCCATCCCCTTTCTTGTCGAAGACACGCAGCCCCTCCACAAAGTCCTCGAATGAGCCCTTTTCTGAGGACTTTGAGATCTTGTGAAACATCGGCATGAATGTTGTAAAGTCAATCATCTTCTCCATCTCTGCATCAACAAAATACAAGGAAAGAGTCACAAGATCAGAGTGAACTGTAGAATAGACCTCTTTTCTTAAGCCAAACACAAATTTAAAAAGTCTTAAGCCTACATTCTTGTTAATGTGTAGTTTATCTTGCTAGTTTTTCACAGGCAACATTTTGCCCAGATCCATTAGTTCAGCCCCTAGATGTCACAACAATGATTTAGAAACAGCAGCTAACTGTATTACCACCCCCCGTCCCATAAAAGGCCAAGCACCCACCGGAGACAGCATAGCTATTAATACCTAGCAACATCCTCGCAACCAGATGTGGGCAGTAATGATGTACATTTACTTGAGTACTGTACTTAAGTACAGTTTTTGAGCATCTGTACTTCACTTGAGTA
>JBBPCY010096093.1:0-21467 GCA_037974405.1 Brachyalestes nurse | reverse complement strand
TATATACACACATATATATATATATATATATATACATATACACATACATACATACATACATACATACATACATATATATATACATACACACACATTTATACACTCAAACACAGTAATAATATCCTAGCATTAATATTTATATTTAACACATAAACAAAATACTATTTTTAAATGTTTTGAGCAGAAAAACATTGGCCCTTCCAAAAGTTTCAAAACACAAATGCAACTTAATGGATAAAACATAAGCACTGCACTGATCTCTGTGTCTGTGTGTGTGTGTGTGTCTGAGGAGTGGTGATAGAACTCAGTCCTTTTCCCTTGTTCATCGTTTCTCTTTACCTCTCTCACTCCATCTCTTTTTTCTTTTTCTCTCTACCTCTTTATTTTCTCTCTCTTTCTTCATCTCATTTTTCCTTTTGTCTCCTTTCTGCTCTGGTCTGCTCTCCTTCTCTCCTGTATATGTTTTACATTGTGAGACTACCCCGGTTCAGTTCACCTCACATGCACGCACACACTCATCTCAGACAGCTACCCCATGAATGACACACTGTCTCTCGCACATCCACAGGCTCTGCCAAATCTTTAAAACAGTCTTAAATACGGTGTTTAAGTCATGTTTGAGGCAAGTGTGTTGTGATTTTACTAACTGCATTTAGGATACAACGGGACTAGAAATCTGATTTTTGCTTGGGCTGCTCCTTCAAGTCTAAGCCTCAGCTTCTTAGACCCACATGGGTTCAGTACTGTGAATGTTAATGGTGGCTGTGGACTGATAGGTATGCTGGAACCCTAAAGTTGTTTCGTGGGAGAAAGTGCATGGGTTGATTTGGCCCACGTCCCGCCACATGTCCACACACTGTAATAAATGTTCAGCATATATCTCTCCCCTTTCAGTCAGCACTCCAGGACGGCATGCTCTTCCTATTCAGCAGAAAACACTTTGTCTTCGCAGGGCCAAGGGCAGTGAGGAGAACGCTCAGGACAAAATGGTCAGCATCCTGAATAAAACCCTTATAGGGGAATTCCACCAAAATTTCTGATGTAAACAAAGTCTATCAGAGTGGCTTCTGTGTCAATTGCTCCATTCTAGAGAAATTTGGAAAGTCATAATTTTTCACTGTGGTGGTGAATGGAACCACACACCTGCTTCTAAAAGCTCCTGGTTATAAATCTGAGGTCTGATATTTAAGTTTTAAGTCAAAAACGTAATCCATTCAAGGTGCATGGGTACATGCAATGCAATTTACAGCAAAACAGACCCCAAAGAAGCTCAGATTTGCTGCTACATTCAATGTAAACACTCAGAAGAGACATGTAGATTTACTGGTGACTTTGGCTAATAAATGAAATGGCTCTATTTGGTTTTATTCATCACCAATGTAAAGAAATCTGAATTTCTCTACAATGAACCATTTCACATAAAACTCATCCAATTATGATTCAATTTTGAAAATTTAATGTGATCTAATTTGCTAAAATATAAATAATCAAACAATCTCACTACAGTTTTAGACGTATTTATAAAATATGTCAGGCTATTTCCTTAAAAGTTATCCAGCTAACTTGAGCCCAAAGTTCAGGACAGTCTAACAAGAATAGCCTTCAGTTCTCTCAGTCCTTGAAAGTACCAGCCGCATCATTTAAGGTGGAAAGAAAAATTCCATCTTATTTTGTTGTTTGCTCTAAAATAAAACCCTATCACTGCGTAGTAAGAGATGTGAGCAAACGTAAAGCAGCCCAGAAACTGAACCAACACAGGAGGAAAAAGCAAACCTTTTTGGTCTCAAAATTTAAAAAGGATTTAACTACCATAACCTCTGTGAGCAGCGATTAAGCTGACAAAAAAAGCATTTCAACTACACGATTCACCCAGCAAATGCTGACGCTAAAGAGAAATGGGCTAGACTTAATTCAAACTCCAGAAAGCAAAATAAAAACAAAGCTAGTTAGCTTAGCAGTTCCATACTCACAGTGTATGGCCACATACATTAACCATCAACTTCAGGGACGGATTCCTGTATTTTGTTGTCTTGCATCTCGGACAGCCCTGGTCGTCCATTATTAATTGTTTGTTTTTAATGTTGAAATTCCAGAAAATACGAAATTTTGTTGAATATTTGTGCTGTTATTTCTTGTCTCGTAGATGAGAGACGACGCAACTGTTTTTTCCACACCCGTATTCAGGCATGCGGCGCTCTGATTGGCTACTCAACTCGTAACTTCTTCGCTATGATTGGCCAACTGATAGCGAGTGTGTACTACTAGCCAATCAGATCGCTAGGCAGGCGGGTCTTTTCTGAACCGGGTGTAACGGACGAATATCTCCCTGAAAGCGAGTTTGGTGCCGTTCGTTCCTACTCAGGATCTTCAGATAATTAAAGGGATCATGAAAAAAATAATAAGATAAATATTAGAAAATAATAATCATTTGATGTAGTATGAAAACATTAAAATCTCAAATTGGGCCACTTTACTTTACTTTATTCTCCCCAGGTCAATGTGGCCTATAAATGGAAAATAATCTTCGAACTGTTTAATTGTTCTTGTGACGTCACATACACTACATGGACAAAAGTATTGGGACACACCTTTTAATTATTGAATTCACGTGGCCCCTTACTTTCAATGAAGGGCAATCTTAATGTTTAAGCACGCCAAGACATTTTGGACTGTGCCATGCTTCCAACTTTGTGGACAGTTTGGGGAAGAACCTTTTCTATTCCCGCATGACTGTGTCCCAGTGCACAAAGCAGCTCCATAAAGACATGGCTGGAAGAGTTCAGTGTGGAAGAACTTGACTGCTCCACACAGAATCCCGACCTCAACCCCATCCAGCACCTTTGGAACTGGAATGGAAACTGAGAGCCAGACCTTCTCGTCCAACATCAGTGTCTGACCTCATAAATGCTCTACAGAAAGAATGGACACAAATTCCCACAGAAACTTCAAAATCTTGTGGAAAGCCTTCCAAGAAGAGTGGAAGCTGTTATAGCTGCAAAGTGTGACCAACTCCATATTAAAGTTTATGTATTCGAATGCAATGTCATTAAAGTCCCTGTTGGTGTAATTTCTTTTGCCCATAAAGTGTATGTCACCCCTTGATATGTGTGATATACCGAATGTTATTCACTTCAACTGCTAGCAGTTTTAATATTATGACTGGTATACATTGTTATGTGGGCGTGGTTTAGGACACAGTGTGACTTACTTTAAACTATAAAATAATGTATTGATATTGATATTTCAGACAACAAGAGAGTTCCAGAGATCCTGCCTATTTATGGTGATCAGTGACACAAAAATGACCCTAGAGTCTTATTTCTCAGGAAATTTATTATAGGCTTAATTTCTTAATAGGCTGCCCCCTGTGTTTGGTTACTTGATGTGTCACCTTAATGAAGAACTGGATGCAGTTTAAGAGGATTGAAAAAAAGTTCTAGGGATCATATGGGTGTGACTTCTGGTGTTTGCAACATTAGCATCATAGCTCCAGTTCTAACAAAAAACAAAAATTAGACTCCAAAGCTGTATTGACTCTACAGTGGTAAATGAAAAAAAACTGTAAATTTGACTTTTCCATGGAACGTTTAAATATTAAATGTATTAAAATGTATCCAGGATGCCTCGTAAACAAGTCGGTATTCCACTGTAGTCCTGGAGGGCTACTTCACAATTTAGAATGTTACTGCTCAAACACATTTGACAAAATTACCTCCTATTTCCAAGGTTTAGTGAGACACGGCACAGATTAGCCAGTCAAAACAGACATTTTCTTTACATTCATCTGTCCTAAGACACAGGAATGAAAACAGGATGTTTTTAAGGATTAAGATGGGTTGTTATAAAGTTCATTTACACATAAACCCTAAAAGCTGTTAGAACTTTTTGCTGTTTCTCAAATGCTTTTGGTGTTTTGTTTGTAATGCTTAACATCAACACTGAATAATTTGTTAAATTAAGAACATTTTCTAATATGACAAATGATTCCAGTCTTTTGAATTGTATTGTATAAATGCACATAAGTCATATACCCAACATACACACAAACACACAGACTTATCAGCATTCCTCTCAGTTTCCTCCCTTCTACAGGCTCCCACCTGATATCTCCTGACCTCCATCTTCTCTACAGACCAGGCTACTTCCCTATAGCACAGGTAGTGAGGCTACAGAGAAAGCTAAAACAACAGCAAATCCCAAAACACAGCACACGATTGCTCACATACACACACCCACACACACAGCCGACAAACACTTCAAGACAAAAGCAATGGAAGCATGTGTGTGAGTGTGTGCGTGTGTGTGTGTGTGTGTGTGTGTGTGTGTGTGTGTGTTTTCACGCATTATAAGACAAAACTTCCTGACAAGAGGACTAACACATCTTGTTAGTACCGGCGAAAGTAAACATTTTTTAATTAAAGCAATGTTTCATTTGAACCCTTTATAATTATTTGTAATAAGTTCAAATATTCTAATACAGAAACTTCAGATCTGCAGAAAAATATCTCCCCGTAGAAGATGTGTGAGCGTATTTTCACTTCCACTAAAGGTGTGTCTCGAAGATTTTACTTCAAGAATGGAAAACAATACCTACGGGCACCTCCATCATGAAGTATTCGCACATACCAAAAAGGGCTGTGTCTTTTTAGGGTGTACAAAACAAAGGTTTTGATATGAACGTGTTGTTCTAAATAAAACATATGGCCTGACGAGTTATAAAAACAATGCATGTGTGTGTGTATGCGTGTGTGCTGTGGATAAAAAGACGGTGCACTTTGAGAAGGGTTCTTGTTGCTTGTCCTGGATCAGGGGCAGCTGCAGGACTATCATGGATCAATAGCAGTTCCAGAGAAGCGTCAGGTCGGGAGCCTTCACCTGGTCTCTACTAACTCACACACACTCTCTCACAAACAACACGGCCCGCTGAGATGACCAACACGTCTCTGGATGGAGTAGAAACAAACAGGCAGAATGAGCAGAGCAGAAAGACAGATTGAGTGAGACTGTGTGTGTGCGGGTGTGTGGGGTGATCGTTCTAGCGTGCAGTGACGGAGGCTGCAGCCTGACAGGTGAATTTCGCCGCTGTTTAAAGTGGCCCAGACAGGGTTTTTTCTGGATTCGCTGGAGTTTAATTTAGAATGGGGGAGAGCACTCTGTGGGGGGTGGTGATCCCTTTCCCATTTAGCACAAGAATAGAGTTTAGCCAGGCATTTTTCAGTGTCAGTGCAGCGTCAAAACTCTAATTAGATTTTACTTCGATCAAAGCTCTCCCACCCCTTTCCTAAGAGCCAGGCAGACGCAGCCGTGTGGAGCAAGGCAAACATGTGGCGGCTTGCTATTAGGGTTGCTATCCACTTTTGTGCCATCAAAATGTCCGCAAGTGTGACTAAATAATAAGAATCAGTAATATTATGTGGTATTGCTGTGCATGGATTTGGGGGTGGGGGTGTTTTACCAGGGTAAAATTGAAAAAAAAAAAAATCCAATTTTGAATCCTTTCACAAAACAGGTCTTCATAAAGAAATCACAAAACAAAACTTTGCACAATATTCGTCCCTGCATTGATTTTGATTGCTCCACCTGACAGTTAGCTCATCAGGTGGGACAAGAGTGCAAGTTAGAAAAAGGGGTTTTATCTAATAGCACCTGAAGAACATACACAGTGGAACCCAAAGGGTGGCCTAACAGAAATAAAACAAAGAACATTTTCTGTCTGAGCCGGATCAATCTCGACACACAGCATTGTGTTTTGACACCAAATCTGACGCAAGCCTGACTTTGCCAAATTTTGAGTCTAAAACAGCATCATTCTCCGCATCTGACTGTACCAGTTCATCACCACCCGGTGTGCGGAACAGAGCCTTGTGTTTTTAGTGATTTCTACTCATCGCATCAGTTCAATTTTGCTTTAAGCGAAGTTTTTCGAACAGTTTTTTTTTTCGTCTAGATAATCTTTCCATAATACATTCATCTCAAGTTGACTGAGGGTAGATGTTGCAAGATGTTATCTTTCACCAGTTTAATCCTAAAATTCTTCTCTTAAGTATGTTAAGTATGAGGTACTGAACGTATAAAGTGACAACCATCAACAGATCCATTGACTACAGCATGCCAGATTGAAAGGCAGAAGAAGAAAGCAAAGAAAAGTGACACTTGAAGGAACACATTTGAAAAGTGGGAGATAAGGTAAGCATGAATTTTGAACCCAACCTGAGTCTTGGGTTCGACACTCAAACCTTATACTCCGCCTTCACTTCCATGCACACACATCACTTCCATACATTCTCCTAATTCTTAGATCAATGCTGAAAATCAGTACAACGGTGTTGCTGGACAATAGCTGCATCCTAAAACCTTTGCTGCTGCTCCCATCTAAGCCCACAATCACCTGGAGGAGTTGAGTGGATATTCTGAATGGTGGACTATTCTCCGTCCACTAGTGACACAAAGGTGTTTGAAAACTCACTTATCTCTTATACATCTTTTCCAACACATTTATTTTTAAATCAGCGTCTCTAAATCAGCATCTCTATGAGTAGATGAGTACAACCATCCCATGCCAGTGTGTGTTAAATTCCTACACAAGCACCTCATTCTGCCTTATGAGGGACTGATGATCACCTGAATCACATCTTATTTAATGAGGAAAAGTATAAAAACACTGCTGTAATCAACACTCTCCTCTCACAATGAGACCAGTTGGATGGTGAAACACTACTAGAAGTTAATCAAAGGTCATTATTGCCATTTTGTTTAAGAACGAACAAGAGATTTGTTTTCTTTGAATTATTCAAGTTCTGTAAACGCTGCATCATTTCTCTTATTTTGAGGCTTTAAAGAGCAATATTTTAATTTGGAAATTAGCAGAAATATTGTCAGCAGATCTTACACCTATAGTAGATAAAACCTGAGAAACTGAACATTTTTGCAGTGATCTCTTATTTTTTTTCCAAACATTTTACTTAATGTACCGAAAAGAACAAACAACATTTTTAAAAATCATAAAACTCCAAACGAGGACAGGCATATTTTTTGGCAAGGTATGCTATTGCACAACTAGAAAAAAAACATAAAAAACAAAGAAATACTGGATGGATAGACAGATAAATATACATAAATACAGATAAATATACATAAATACATATGTACAAACCTGTATCTTAACATGCAGCACGAAACTACCCATAAATTTACATTATAATGCTCCAAACTAGTCCAACAGATACACAGAAGCATTCATACATACATTCATGCATATATACATACATACAGTACATACACAGATAGGTGAATGCACGCTCACATACAGTGTGGGCACCCTGCCCTCCACCTGAAGTTCATATTTGTATTCCATTAGGGCCTCACTGTCCCTTCAGGTGTTCAGCCATGGAGCTGGTTAAAGTTAGGAACACTTTGAAAGTGAGGAGGAAACAGCCTGTTTGTCTGACTGGAGGCCATCCAGCACTGGAAGCCATGAGTGTGGTCAGCCGATTAAACCATCATTATGTGCGCCCACCTCCTAGATGCCAGGGGGAAAGCAGTGCCACCTGGCGCAGCATGCCAGGAAGGAGTTGCCAGAGGTGTGTGTATATGTGTGTGAGGACCCCTTACTCACCACCTGTGATAGAGCTCCCCTTTAGGTCAGTCCTGTCAGTGCATTGTGTCTTTATATGTGTGTGTGTGTGTGTGTGTGTGTGTGTGCGTGGCTCTTATTTTGTTCTCTCTCTTCAGTTCGGCTCAGTTACTGACACAAGCATATAAACATTAACAATGCTGCCAGAGTGAAGTAATTTAATACATGAACCGAACTCATCAGTGAAAAAAGGGTCTGAAATGAAATAAACTGTGTGGGACACATTTCTAATCCCCAGTTCTGTGACCATATTGTTTACATATTAGTTTCCCAGCAGTCCTCAGATGAATAAATGAATAATAAGTCTGGGCTTCAGTCAGTTAATCTCTTTCCATTGCTTGGCACTTCCATATAGACGGCTTACGTAATCAGCACTGTCTCAGCAAAACCACGCATCTCAGAGATAGCAACCATACAGGACAAACAAACAAAAACACACTTTCAAAACGCCAATTTGGACCATTTCTATTGATCAGTATTCAAGTGTCAAGCACTATTAAAGGCATGCCAAACAGACAATCAAAGTCACTAATTATACATCATGCTATCCCTCTTCCCTTCACACCCATTCCTCTCTCTCTCCCTCTGTCTCTCATTTTCTCAGTGTCTCTTTCATTCTCTCATCCTCTTTTTCTCTTTCCCACTCTCTCTCTCTCTCTCTTATTTTCTCTTACCTCCCCACAGTTTCTTATGGTGTGCTAAATGATTTGCATTATGTGCAATATCTTTATTATTATGCCCGATAGTCTTATCCTGTGCAATATCACTACCTCTGTCATCGCTACGTGCAATAACAGACTTGATATAGAGAGCTACTCCAAACCACTATTTGCATAAATTAGTGACCTTTTTACTTTATTTATTTATCTATTGTATGTGACTACAGGATTTTGTTTTCAGAGTACTTTCTGGAGAGTTTTATTTGGACTTTACATTATATTTTATATTGTTCTTGTCTTTGTATATCTGTGCAGTCGAGCATCAGCAATTTCCTCCGGGATCAATACTGTTTTAGGATTGTCATTCAAATTCGGATTCTGTCTTGTTCTGTACTTCTCTCTCTCTCTCTCTCTCTCTCTCTCTCTCTCTGTGTTTGATGTGCTGTGTGTTCTGTGGGGATGAGTTAAGCGGCTGTATTTCCGTATGGCTGTCAGAGCGTTGTATCTCAGACGGAGGCTGTGAATGGATCCCTCCCCGCTGAGTTGGTGCCCGGTCGTAACCCCAGCCGCAACCTCGCTGTAACCCTGTCATAACCTTCTCTGACAGCATCGCAGATGGTGAGGAAAATGGGGGTTAAAACCCAAAGGCCACATCACTCCCCACCCTTCACTGCATCCCCCTGAAAGACAGACTGACCTTGCTCTCACATTCTGTTCTGAGTGCGGAGGCAGGAGAACATGAAGCACAGCGTTTTGGGTCACATGTGCATTTCAAAGACTCCAGCAATAAATATTTGAGGAAATAGTCACAGTCATAGGCTCAGGATTTATCCAGAAAAGCCTGAATATGTTCACGTTTAACTACTCTGTATCCCGGAAGCTTTAAATATGAGGGGTGCTAAGCTGACTCCGAGGAGGATAAGAGGGTAAAAATGCACAGACATGGATTCTTTGTCCACCTGTCTCCTGCCAGACAGTCTGAGACTATACATTTCATCCTCAGGGTAAATTTACCATTGCATTATTACTTAGTTATTAACCTTCAGTCATATCATTTGAGGCACTCTCAAAATAAGTGGGTTGAAAACGACCCACATTGGGTCAATTTGGCCAAACAATGATGGTGGCTAATATGGTTTCAACCCAGCAGGGCTGAGTTAATGGACTGATGCTTGGCTACACCACACAATTACAGGTACCTAAAGTAATTAAATAAGGTACAGATATCACATGTATTGAAAACAATATGTAGATCATCAGAACATTCATTAGAGATGAAATATAGCATTTGTGATAACTAAGTTCAGTTTACTGATAGGTTAGCTGTGTACTCTGCTTGCTTGTCTACCATAAGCCTTCATGGTAGTTTATTTCACAGCTAAAGTTAATGTCTGCTCATAATTGTTTTCATATTTAGGTCCATCAAACTCCATTAAATACTACGTCACAGTGGAAACAAAAGCATCTAAGTTGGCTAGCAAGCTAACGCTAATCCTGCCATTAATCCCACCAATGAATAATAAACAGAAGAAATATGGTTAGTATTGCAGATTTTACTCAAAATCTTTATTTGTGTTACCTAAGAGTACATATCAGGTATATATTTTAAGAGGTTTTGCTTACAGAAAAAACATCAATTTTACGTGCAACTATTTTTGCACAATGAAATGATCACACATCATTACATTTGTTGCCTTGTGAACATGTGGATTTTAGACACTGTAAAATATGAGACGTTTCTAAATTGCCAGACTCGAGTGTGTTATTGTAATTCAGACTGGACTACCCCAAAACTCCCCAACAATACAAAATGACCCAGCAGGCCCAGGACAGCAGTTTATGTAGTGTAACTACCCTAACTGTTGGGTTACAACTATGAAGTTAATGTGAAAGTTATGTTTTGTTAGGAAAGTCTGAAGTATGAGTTCACATATGAACCCTTGGGTGTTTTTTTCTACTGTACAAAGTACCAGAGAATTTGGCACCAGAAAATTAGAGCTATGAACTTTTCCACCAATTATCAGTCCAGTACAGAGGTTGTACTAGAACCCAAACCCCATCATAGTGTCTAAAAGACTACATTCTACAATTTTCTTGCACTTCTATGTGATCATTCTGACACATTTCGATACACTACAGCAAGCATAGGGGCAATATACATCTAAAAAATATAAAAAAATATCTAAAACAAAAAATACTGAATTGAACTTTGTAATGAATCCTCAACCAGTCAGCGTTCTTTGGTTGATTCCCCTTTCCGTTGCTAGCGCAAATGCCTCAACAGGTCGGCTGTTCTGGCAGCATGAGCAAGGCCTAAGCAATACTGGGCAGGTGGTTTTAATGTTATGGCCGATCTGCGTACATAATAATCAAAAGATTAATTATTTATAGAAATAATTGAGTGCTGTCCTACCTGATAAGCAGACTGAAGTGAAGGGCACTCTGGTCCGGCCCTGAGCTGAAGCCTTTGGGTTGAAGCTAACCCCCTCCCAGCATGTTTTCTGGTTTAGACTGTCTAAAATAATGACCTTCGTTTCAGTTCTTATGTGCTTCGTTATCAGATGAAGAGAGATCTTTTCTCAAGCTTGTTATTTTTGCTTCCTTGGCGTTGGGTTAACTTTTCCAAATGAATTCAGATGCTTATAATTGGCCTTCACATTTTATCGGCCAGAGACTGCATTTTAAAAGCAAGGCGTGTAATGTGGGTTAATACCTGAGCTCAAAACCAGGAGAAAATCAATTGACAGAAATCAATAAAAACATCCTTATGATTCTCTTTGGAGCTGATTGGGGAAGATGGCCATGTATTTCTTTATTGTGAGAATACAAGGTTTCTGTGAGAATGCAGGGGTTGATTAGGGACATGCCGCTGATGCAAGCAATATGAAACCTCGAGTTTACCCAGCTGGTTACTTGGTTTGCCTCCTGCACGCACACCCGTCAGTCCTGCTGCTGCGTTTGGTTTGGGGACTAAACCTGTGTGGAGCATCCAGCCTCAGACTCCGAGGCCATTTAGGCCTATTAACATGATTCATGGCTCAGGTGGTGAAATGTTAGGATGAAGTCTCAGAGGAGGGACATAATGAATGACCTGCTAATGAGGACGAAGGTAAAACGTGTGCATTAACAAATTAAGAGACGGCACCCATAACCAAGGGCAAAAAGGGAGAGTCCTTATCTGGGGGCTACAATTGACATCTGCTGAACACATCTGGACATGTTCGACACTTTTCTAAAGAATCTTTCATTAGAAGTGTTAAATCCTTATGGACAGTGACATACAAAAAAAAAATATACAAAAATATAATCTATAATCTATTATTTTAGCATGTGTTACATATCATTAATACTGTGAGGCCTCTCCTGTAAGTATAACTGCATCTTCAGTGGAAGACAGCATAAATAAATGTTATTACTGTTCTAAAATACGGTCACAAGGTAATAAAATGAAGACAGTGTAATCAAATAAAATGCTCTAATAAATAATAAACATTCATCTAATTTGGGGTCATGAAGCTGTGATGTTAGCATTATGTTAATCATTTCTGCATCATAGGAGGCAGCCTGTCTGCTTTTTGCTGCCTTGCCATTTATTTGCATCCCACATGCTCCATGAGGCTTAAAATATAAAACGGTGGGAAGATAATTCCCCTGCATTTGACTAGCATGTTAACGTCCCCGTAGCCACCGGCAGATTGATCGATTGCTTTGTTTATCGCTCATAAAACTGAATGTAATAAATCTATTCCCCCTCATTCCATTTATTTAGGCATAATTATGCATTAATTGATGCATGGCTGGTTCTGATTGAGTCAAACGATCCATGCGTTTCGCTGGAGATGTACAGCGAGCGGCCCAGGTGCTCACAATAGGGAGTTCTCTCATTAGCTCCTCGCTCCACAAAGGCCTCCAGTGACTTTCTTTTGTGTTTCTCTGGATGGGGGGAAAGACTCCATCTTTTGGGAGTGACTTCCTCGGGAAGAGGACTGGTATAATGTTCATTTAGACAAATGACTGCGTGTCTCCTATTGTCTGTATTTATTGAGCTCTGCTGTCCTGCTATTAATCCAGGCATGTGTAAGGGACACAGTAATGTGGGTAATGGTTAGTACCATGGTTAGGATGGATTTAGCAGCATTTCTGTGCATATCTGAATGACCCGCCAACTGACATTCAAAGTTTAATCCATGGGCATCACTCAGTCCAGTCTACTGGGCTATAGCTCTGAATATTTTACCAGTCCAGAGTAAACAGTATCTGTTGTAATTTCTGACCAACTAGATCTCAGGATGCTATGGGAGAAGTGCACTTCTGTCTAAAGTCTTTTTAAATTGGTTGAATAAATTTGTTATTACATTACATACTGTATAGTAATATTCGAAGTATTCTTGTCCTATTGATTTGTCCCATTGATTGACACTGAGATCAGATTATGGTCAGATCATTTACAGTATTTAGCGGATGCTTTTCATCTCCCTGGAGCAACTTGGGGTTAAGGGTCTTGCTCAGGAACCCAGTGGTGGTATACTGAAGGTAGGATTCAAACCCATGACCTCATGATCCAGAGGTAAGTACCCACTAGGTCACCACCACCCCTGCAACATTGTGATCATCGGCTTCACAGGCAAGTGTTTTATCCACTAGGCCAGTAGCACCCTAGATCATACTAACTCTTGACTACATTCAACATCTGTAAACATTTTGTGAAAATATGTCTTCAAGTGAGAGGATAAACTATAAAACAAGATGGAAGACACACATAAAAGGATGCTAACCCCAAAGCTATCTTCATGCTCTCCTGGGCTGATAACAGTGTTCAAAAGACAATAGCAGCAATCATAGTAATCATTTTCTATGTGGCCAAAAGTTTGTACACCTTTTAAATTAAAATGAGATAAAAACATCTGAATGAACAACCCACCTTCAGTCTCTCAGTACAATATAAACCCAATTTAAACAGTCGAATTTGCTTTAAATTTGTCATTATGTGAAGCCAACTTTGATCACGAATTTTCCCCTTTTTCTTTTAATGGAAGTTCAATGGAACAAACGGAAGTATGTAGTGGCACTTAATTGCACAGCAAGTTTAATTTACGCTCAGTCTGTATTATCATGGTCGATTCTGCTCTTCTTTAGACTGGTTTTGATGTCAAAAAAGTGACAAACACAAGGGAAAACACAAGACTGTAGGCATTACATTTTCATCAAAATCAAATAATAAACTATCTCAATAATTCATGTTAAATTATACCATCCTTTAGTAAGCTTCGTCAATGACTGAATTCTAAAAGTTCAATATTTTCAGAACATTCCTTAGCTCAGAGACGATCAGAGGCAGCAGGAGTGGAGAAATTTCATGCTGCAAACCTTGAAAACATGCATAGTTTATTAAGTGTTTGTCACTCATTCTGAACTGTCATTGATTATGCCTTCTGCAACTTATCTAGGCCTGAGGGAGTCTCATCAGTTGGACTATTATGGTAAATAACGCAGGCTGATGTGGACTTGTCTGACCCTGAGTAATTGAATGGTGAGCGTGGAGCCGAGTGTGTGTGGTGTGAGATGTAATGAGACTGGATTCACTCACCTTGCCCTAGGCCTCGCTGGGGGCTGCCGGCCTTTTCCACATGGGACGGCAGGCGAGAGTGTGTCAGATCGTGAGATTCCACAATCAATGTTTGGGCTTCGTTAAAGATGAATCCTTTATGAAGTTTGACTTCAAAACTCTGACCTCTTCACACGTCCAGAAATTCGGTCTCACCCCAAATATCAGGCAGCTCAGAGATCATTTTGAAGCTCTCTATAGGATTCTGGCCAAAGGGTCAGTTTCATTTTTGGCCAAATGTTATGTACAGTGTGTGTGAGTAAGGAGGGAGTGGGAAGAGGCAACTTGAGATCAAGATTTCTTTGGGTGCGGGCTCTGTGTAAAGAAAACTACTCTTTGTTTGCATCTTGTAAGCATATGTATGAATAGACATGCTTTGGAATCAAAACTCTTACATCTTGTTCTTTGTGGCAGTATTGACAGCCCCGTTATTGACATTTGGTGAAGCTCCCTCATTGAGAATTACAGAACTGAGCTGTATTTTTAATGCTTAACAGGGTTGGAGGATACTTGTTGAGGGAACTTGGACCACTCCTCCATGCAGAACATTTTCAGTTCCTTTATATTCTTTGGACCTCACTTGTGGACTGGCCTCTTCAATACGCACCACAGGTTTCCAAATGGGTTCAAATCTGGAGATTGAGAAGGCCAATACAAAACTGGTCTTGTCTTCCCACGAAAAAAAAATCTGTGTGGATTTTGATGTGTGTTTGGGGTCATTGTATAGTTGAAAGGTCCACCCACAGTTAAGTTTTAGCATTCTGGCAGATACAGACAGATTTTGGGCTTGAATCTCCTGGCATTTAGTGGAATTCATTATGCCATTGATTTTCACAAGAGCTCCTGGACCACTAGAAGCAAAACAGCCCTAAAGCATCAACGATCCACCACCATATTTGACAGTGAGCATCAGGTGCTCCTCTAGTTCAGGCACAGCATTTTGTGGCTCGCCTTTAGGAATGGCTTCTTTTATGGAATCCTTAAAAAAAGCTTCTGGTTATGAAGGTTTTGTGCGATAGTGGATTCTGAATTTTGGAAACCCCAAGATTATACACTGCAGTTGTAAAATGGTGAAATTTGGCTTCCTCTTTGTTTCCTCCACCATTTCCTCCTTTTTCCTGATGGGAGATAGCTCCATCAACATTCAACTGTATTGTTCTGATTGTGCTTACATTTATTTCTTCTTGCTTTCTTTCTTTCTTTCATTTCCATAATCTTTTCCCAATCTGTAATGTTCACAAACTTTTGAATTTAGAACTCTTTGGTGTTACCCTTGTTGATGACAAAGTTTGCATGTGTGTAACCTTATATTTACACCCGAAGGAAACAGGACACGCTCATAGACAACAATGGTTTTCCTGGAGACAAGGAGTTTCAGAGTAAAAAAGTTTGCCCAGTGTCTTAACCTGTGCCAGTAATTGTGAAGTTGACCATATCCATTTTTTTTTGCTTCATCTAAAGTGAAAGGAATTCGAATGGAAAATTAAGGACATTTTTTTTCTTCTTCTGTAACACTACTCTTTTGAAGATACAAGGTTTTATTCTGAGAGCAGAAATACACAAATGCACACATGCATTCTAAAAATTTTACCAAGGTACATTATGTATGTATGTCCATTCTGTCTAATAACTGAACCTATTGGTAACACAGAGGTTCTCTAGCGAAAAGTATTGCCAGTTGGATGGGATGCTCTACTTTATTATTATTATTATTATTATTATATAGTATTCTAAAACATGTGTGTATGTGTGTGAGCGCTTATTTCTGTGTGTCTGTGTGGTGATTTCCATCTGACCACAAGTCTCATTCCTCTGCTGGATGACCCGGGTTTACTTGTTCACCCGCTGACTGTACAGACACGACACAGCAACAGCCCAGACACAACAAACGATGGTTCAGCATCTGTGTGCGTGTGTTTGTGTGTCAGTGTGTGTCCATGCATTAAGGGCTCTCACTCTGACCTAGTTTGACTTGCTGCTTGTGTTTAGCGTTAAGCCCAGTGACCGCAGACACACTGAGTAAATCTGCTGCTGTCAGTCTGAGCAGCAGTCGCAGGCGTGTTGAGTCCACACACCACCAGCACTTTCCCACTGACCTCAGAGAAGGACAGAGGGACTGGCAACCCCACTGATTTCCAGTATAAAGACTTTATACCCATTATCTTTATACCCTCAGAAATATTTTCATATCATGAATCTAAATACAGGAAGGTTGTAAATTGTGTAAAATCCTTATTATTGTTAGTTTAGAATCTTTATCATTTTTAATTTAGGCCTTACATGTTAGGTTTATTATCAACATAACAGTGAAATTAACCAGTCAGGTTTCATTTAATGAGGCAAAAATATCAATACAACACTTATCCTGGTTTTAGTCAGTTTTTAGAAATGAAAAACAGCAACAGCTGCTCTAAAACTGTTACACACAAAAACGAATTTAAATGAAACATCTTCAGCGTTTGTTACAAACCTCAAATGCAGAACAGCCAAAAAGTAGACTCTGAACTGAAGGTCTACCTATAATAGTCACAGCCTGTCACTCATAAAAATTACAATTAAAAAGTTACAAACAAAAATATGTGTAATCAAGCATGTAAAAAACAAAAGAACGTTTTTATAACCATTCCCAAATCTGTGCAGGTGTTTTATTTGAACTTTCGGCTCTTTGGTTCTACCCTTGTTGAAGGAATATTTGCATGTGTGTAACCTCATATTTAGAGAGAGCAATAAAAAAATCCCTATAGATGCAAATGGCTTTGATTTTTATGTAAAATATTTCAGAGTTGGCCATAATTTTGCTGCATGCATGATTGAAAAAATACACAGTTATTAAGATAAAAATAAGATAAACGGTAAGCAGCTTCTCCAGGCATTTTAAGGATTATTTAAATCAATAAATTATTTAATTGTTTCTGGGGGCTGCCAATAATTATGCAGTTCATACATACATATAGATAATCCACACACATACACACACGCTGTAATAACAGCACACTTATCAACCAATGTGCCATCAGAACGAACTGTAATATAATTCATTAATAAAACAACAAATCTCAGCTGAAAGCCTCTGTCTTTAATGTTGTTTCACTACTATGAACTATCAATGACTATCAGTACAACTCTAACACAGAGTATAATGTCTTTTTTTACTTTTAACATTTTTCCTGCTTTTCTGTTTAGATATTCACTTCTGATCAATCTCACCCCGAATTGCATGAATTCTTATTTCTGCCATGCACAGGCTTAAAGCCCAATCCTGCTAAAGTCCAATTGTATCGTTAATAGTCTCCTGCGTTTGACCCGTGTGTGTGACCCAGTAAGGAGGATTTCTAAGCATGTCTTAGCCATGGGTTTTATAGGAATAAATTTTGGCTGACATCACACGAAATTGCCTCCTCATGTCTTCCTTATCATTTCAAAAGTGCTCGGAGAGATTTTGTCCCGAAAGGCAGCCGACCAGATTTCCTTGCCAAATTGCATGCTTCATGCCTTTTTCAGACAAAATGTCAGGCTTTTTTTATTTATTTATTTTTTTCCTTCGGATGCTCACAGTAGTTTTATTGACTGGCTTTCTTGTGTTATCAGAGCCACACAGCCTGCCAGCAAACCTCCACGAGCGCCGGGCTTTTGGGCAAGATGCACGCAGGTACAATACATGCGGGTCCAGACAGTCTCCAATCAAATAATTATGAGCCTTCGCCAAAAGCTAAGCATGAGCTAATGAATGGAAATGACTGATTTGTATGCAGGCTGCCCACGAGGCTTTGGCAGCACTTACCTGATAAGTACTGGTGCACCACCACTCCATGATGAACTTCATTCAGGCGGCATGAAGATGATGGCATTGTTTGAATGGCTGACGCGTCGGCTGCTGTCCTTTTGTTGCATTTCCGAATAGCCCGAGCTGAAGGTGTTCATTAAGGGCACTTACAACTGATTTTACAGCTGAAAACATGTTGACCTTCTGGCACCGGGCATTAAAATGGACCCCGCAGCATGTTCCTAACTTTTTCTGTGATATGAATTGCCCTAAATTGTTAGTATGCCAGTCACAGAGTCCTTTTTGGAAGATTTTTCATGGTCATCATTAAAGTACGGCACACTAGGACGACCTTTTAATGCTGCGGACGGTAGCCTATTGCCCTGATTAGTCCAAAAAAAAGCCTAATAATTCGCATACACTCAGACCATGTATCCACCAATCAGAGTAAAGCAGGCCTCGGACAGAGTGTGCTCTGGTGCCGGTCTCTGATGAGCATCAGCAATCAGGCCTGGCCCCGCTCGTGGTCACTAAGGTTAGAGTGATGGGCTTTTTTTTTTTTTTGAGTTAATACTGTTCTGGACTATTTCTGGAAACAAGGTCAAACAGTGGTGGACTCTATCAGGTTCCCATGCACTACTTAGTGTGGCTTTAGCTGTAGACTCGAAGCACTGTGCTGCCACCACACTGAAAAAGTGGTACACTGAATTTACTTGATTACCCCACACAACTCCACATAAACAGAATGGATTATTTTAATGTCGAAAAAAGTCAACTGAAAGGCAAATCTGTGATTAAGTAATATTTAACATGGAGAAATGATGCACACAGTTGAATTCAATGTATTATACATTTTGTGTGCGATCTCACATGAGAAATGAAAATATATACAACATTGACACTAGTTAAATTAAAGAAAGTATGAATAGTTTTCAAGCCTAAAAATAATACATAAAAATACATAAATGTACTAAAAATAATAAATAAAAAAATTATACTCATCCCAGAGTTAGTTGTTTAGACATTTCTGACATGATTTTTTGTTGTCTTTGGCTAGGACTCTTAACAAATATAAAGTCAGTAGTCACCCAAAATATTTTCTTCTCCACAGCTTCTCTCAACCCACTGAGGTTTTCTTGAAGGAGATGCAGACTTGAGGATGTGGTTTCGGACACAGTATGCTTTACTGTGAGCTGTAAAATTGAACAAAACTTCAGCATTACTGGTAGTTATTCCAGACAATAGCAGGGCTGATCTTGGACCTGATTCCTCAATGTTCATGCCACAAAAACTCATTCTAGATCAGAACTCCTATTCCTATTATCCAAAAAAGGCTGTCCGAAGCATCACATATTCATTTAGCTCACAGTAAATGGTTGCTGGTTCCAAAGCACCACCTGTGTAGGGGATGCATGTGCTTGGTTTACTTCATTAGGACCACCAACCTTGTACCTACACTCAGTGTTCATTTTATCACCTCCACTAATCATAAAGGTGCATTTTTACAGTTACAGACAGTAGCCCATCTGTTTTTCTGCATCATTTATCAGCCCCTATTACCCTGTTCATCAATGTTCAGGACCCCTACAAGGCCACCAGTGAGCAGGGATTATTTGGGTCATACAGAAACGTACACCACATTGCCAAGTTGTAATGAAGAGCTGGGTGAAGTTTAAGTGGGCTGAAAGAAGTTTTGGGTGACTATTGACGCTTAGTGTTTGTAGTTTTTGGAGCCTTGTATCTCCGGTTTGTAACTAAAGAAGCAAAATGTGGACTCCAAACTTATCTAAGCTGATCGGCTGCATCATAAGTGGAAAATTGTGCAAATTTGATATTTTACAGAAAACAAGGGGTCCTCGGTTACAACTGGTCTTGACATAAGACATTTCGAGTTTACGAACACAGTCACTGTCACTCGACGTACTTACGCACTACGTAAGCGAACTAGTTTGGTTGCACACAGTGGAAGGATACGCAGTAATCCGGCGTATGAGTGAGGGAGTTTTCCTTTTTTGTGGCTTAGTTGTGTTTTTATGATTTTCCAGTGGTGTTACAGGTGATTTAGGCTTAGTTGTGTTTCGTCAGGTGACATCACTGTTGAAGGATCTGTGTCGTAACTCAAGGACCCCCCTGTACTCCTTTCAATGCTTCAGCAGTTGTGGCTCATAAGCAAACCAGTCAACCAGTACAATGATCTGTAAACTGCCAGAGCACTGTAAATATATCAACATGTTTTATATCAAATATTACACAAGTTGTACTCTATTTAGATTTTCTTCTTATGTTTTTTTTTTTTTTTTTTTCGCAAATCTGAAAACAATTGATGTTACCTGTGGGCAAGTGAGGCTGTGGACTGCTATCAACCCCAGATATGCATGTAAAGAGTCCCAGAGCTGTGCGTCTGTGTTTTAGAATAAGTGACTTGTGAAAAATTTTGCATTAAGCTCCTCACAAACAACATCAGCACCCACCTGCGTAAAATAACTTTTGCTGTTTCTTTAAAATGCATCCCTAAGGGTTAGATTTACATCATCTGAAGAAATTAAATAAGTGTGTGGTATAAAGCAGAAACGGTCAGGTCCCACCGGTGGCTTCAAGCACACGTCTTTAAGTAACATTAAGTAGACTTGCTAGCATGATTTCTGACGCTGTATGACTATAAATAACAACAAAAGCACATTGCATAGATGAAAAACATAGTAGTAGCCATTTACCAAACTGCAGTTTATGCTAAATGTGTGTAAACTGCATACGTTGTCTGGTAATCTTTGGCTTTTGCTCCATGCCTTGTGCTGTGAGTTAAAAGATGCTGTGTTCTGTTTTAAGGGCAGGATGTCTGCGAATGTTAAACTGAAAAGTGCATTTAGTGACGTCGCCTCAGCATTCTCAGATTTCCTGCTCTCTTTGCGGTTTCATGTGCATGAGAAGTTTGAGGCTGTACTCTTTTTTCTGTATAATTCTACTTTGAGTCTGTGTGTGTGTGTGCGTATGTGTGTGTATTTGTATGCGTTTGTGTGTGTGTGTGTGTGTGTGTGTGTGTATGTGTGTGTGTTTTTGCAGACATTTTCAGGACAAATATGTTCTAACTTGTAAGAAAAACAGAAAAAAAGTTAACCCACACGAAACAAACTCCTGACAACATTAGATTTAGCGTTTAGATTAAAGAATTTACCTACAGGTTACATCAGCCTTTGATGACAACAGACACAAACCTGCATAGACATTAATAAATGTTTGTTCCAGTAAGTGTCAGCTATAAATGCTTGTTTTTAATTGTAATGGTATTTCTCTTCAGAAAGTGTTATAACTGATGCTTATGTGAATTAGTTTTTATAAAATTCCTCATGAGGTTTCTTGGGTTTCATGCAGTTTTACAAATACTGACCTTCAGTGACGTCCTGGACATATTGGACGCTGTAGAAACAAAACCTTATATCTCCAATTTTCGGTCCCATTTTTACATATTTAAATACTAGCTGCTGTTGACTTTCTTTTAAAAGATGAATGGGCCAATAGAAAAGTCCACAGTTATTTAGAATACAATATTTTACATAATAGCTTGATTTTTTCCTTCATTGTATATAGTTTCTATTTTGAAGGTTTTAGTCAGAAAATGGCTATGTTTAATACCTATTATCATTATTAGTAGTAGTAGTAGAAGTAGCAGTAGTAGTAATATTGTTGCTACACACAAATATGTATGTATGAAACATTACATTCACATACTTTTATGGTTGCTGGTTCCAAAGCACCACCTGTGTAGGGGATGCATGTGCTTGGTTTACTTCATTAGGACCACCAACCTTG
>JBBPCY010096041.1:0-21474 GCA_037974405.1 Brachyalestes nurse | reverse complement strand
CGTAGGTCACTGTGTGTCTTAACCAACAAAAACATTCCTCTGAAACTGGTCAGGTTCAGGGACTGGACTGGAAATAAATGAGAGTCTTTGAAAGTCCTTCAGGAAGCCTGGAGAACTGCTCCTTCAGGAAGCCTGGGGTGGCTCAAGACTTTTGCACAGTACTGTATGTTGGTTTGATCACAACAAATAAGTTTAAAAGACTGTTTTGTAGATGCATTTGCAGACATGGGCCACATGGGTCCAGGAGTAAATGGTACATTTTGAAACATTAAGACCACAACAACCTCTTATTTTTTAATTAACTGAATGGCCGACACATACAGCAGAATGAATTTCTCCTAATTTTTGTAATCTTTGTCATTTACATGCAAAAATATCTCCCTCAGTTATGCTCACAAAGCTGCAGTCAGATCCTCACCTTTAGAGTAATCGAGTCCTACTGAATCTGACACAAGAAACAACAGTTCATCATTTCAGTAGCTGAATCAAGAAGGTTTCTAACAGATTTCCTCACAGCCAAACTGGCTTTTTTGAACCTGTAGCTAAACATTATTTCTAAGCTAAATTAACACATTAAACACACCAGCGCATTTCTGTCAGCCAGCACTGCTACAGAGAACATCATTTACTCTTCAAGGGCATTTTATATTTTATATAGCAGCACTAAAAGCCCACATTAAAAACCGCAACAGTAAACTGACCAATCAACAACTGTGTGTTTGAAACAACAGAATCCAATCCTGACCGACTCACACTGGTTTTCTTCATTAAGTTTTTTTCCCCATTAAACCTCATGTTTTATTTTTGCCCCTGCAAACCCCACATATCTCTATTATTTTAGTTTCATTTGAACCACAGCTCTGATTAAGTGCTCACATTAAACTCACATTAAAAATAAAAAACCTTTCTTTCTTTCTTTTTTTTTTACTTCTTAGAGATTTTAGAGATGTTCTTTTGGACAGTGATGATCTATTCTACAACTATTATTATTACTAATTAATTTTATTTACTTCTTTATCATCAGTCCTTTTAAAGTGTATTTTCCTTTATCGTTCTGTGATCTAATAAAAATGGAAATGATTTTTTATTTTTTAAATGTGCATGAGTTTCAATAGCACATTTTAATAAACAATAATTGTGTATTTGCTAAACTGAACATACTGGGAGGAGAAGTGAACATGTCTGTGTTTTGAAATGCATAGACACCCTGAAGTCTGAGAGCCTTACCCAGGGACAGGATCTCCGTGGCCACAGACAGGAAAGCGTCCGACACCACACTCTCCATGGACATAGAGATGCTGAGCTGCTTCGCAATGTTTCGATAGACGTACGGCCGCATGTACTCCAGCTCATCACCTGCAGAACAAAGCGGCTTCAGCTTAAACCAAACCCCTCAGAACCAGAGAGACTGAGCACCTCAACAAACACTGAACCAGGAGGCTTCAGAGGAGGGTGTGAGAACTTCTCCTGCACCTTTAGACCAAACGACAGCAGAGCAGCTGGTGGCCTAGTGGTCAGGAAGATGCCCCTGTGATCAGAAGGTTGTGGGTTTAAATCACTGGACTGCTAGGCACGTGCATGGGATAAATACAGAGAACATGTTTCACACTGTTCACTCTGTGGTCGCTTCACCAGGTAAACTCAAACAAAGCCAGAGCCGTTCTCCTCAAGACCCAAAACACAACAAACCGGAGCAGAAGAGGTTTCAAAGCAGATGTAGAGTGATAAGAAATGCAACAGAACTTGCTCTGAATTGTCTTGAGTGATGAGATGTGGTGCATTTATTATATAAAATTTGTATATATTGTGTGTATATATACATACACACACACACAATGTGTGCATGTATGAATATATATTATGTATATGTATATCAAATGCATACATGTATATGTATTTTGACAAAAAACATTCCATGCGACCCAAATGACTAAATTTAATGCAATAAAGTGACCCCCTATTTTCAATCTGTCCTGATTTTTAAAAAAATCTTTCAATTTGAGCTCAGGCAGGCCCAGAAAGCATTTCAAACCAAATAAAAATTCATTAGTGCGCTCATAATTATGAGAAGCTTCAAGGTGGACCTTTGGATAATTTATCTTAGAATCTAGATTTCTCACCCAACTTAAGGAGCACGACTGAGACATCTCCCAGAGATCCATCTGGAACAGGGGCAGCAGCCTCAACTTTGGACCAGTTGAGACCTTCTCTGGTGATCCTGGAGTAGATGAAGTCTCTGCAGAGTATCTTGGACTGGAAAACCAGTTCCTTCTCACTGGGAGCTCGATCCAACAATTCCATCTTCAGGATCTTCAGCTGGAGCAAAAAAGACCTGTCCTCTGTCCACTGGAGCTCCCTCTCAGTGACCAGAGAGCCTGGAGCCCATTCCTGCCTGGTTCTCCTGTTGGAAATGTTAAAGTTACTCAAGAAGGCAATTCTGAGTCCAGTGAGGAGAATAAAGAGTAGTTTATCTTCACCTCTCCTCTCAGGTTCCTTTGTTTCCTTCCCAAACTGAATCCAGTCCTTGTGGAAAATGCCAGACTGTGAGGAACTTCCAAAAGACCAGCCCACTTTTCAAACTGCTCCACTCAGGCTTGTGTTTGTGAGTTTAACTGACTCGTTTTAGCTTATTTCTGGAAGGAAACCCAAAAGCAGACCCTCGGGGAGTTTGTAAAACCTTCATTTGTCTCTCCAAAGCAGACCTTCATCTTCAAGTGTCTCCAACTGATCCTCATGTCCTGCAGCTCTGCTGTGGCTCTGCTGGCGCCTCCTGGCGGCTGAAGAGAGAAACTGCTCCTCCCTTCACTGTCATAAGCCTCAGGTAAATCACTTATCAGCCTCAATGAAAAGGATTTACACCAAATATAGACTAAACCCACTTCCAAACACTGCTCGGAGCCCAGATGACCTTTCAGGCCAGTGCCATGAGCACTGACAGTGGCCTAGAATCGCATTTGTCTAGGTTTATGGGAATTTGTTTTAATATAAAATGCATTTAATGTGTTATGTTGTAGGTTTTCCAGCAAAAGAAAACGTCATTAAAAAAGGACACTTAATAGCATCAAAGCTTTTGAGCTTGAAGAAGAATCATAACAACAACACCAACAAAAACTGTAATGAAAGATAATAATAACAAGAAGAATGATGATGATACAACAAACAATAACAATGATAATATTAATACTACTACTATTACTACTAATAATAATAATAATAATTTTCAATTTTCATATACCCCTAAAATGGTTCTTCAGCCTAATGGTTAGGGTGTTTGCCCTGTGAGCACCACTGAGGTACCCTGAGTAAGGGACCGTCCCCACACCCAGGCGCTGTGTTCACTTGGTGAATGGGTTAAACGCAGAGACAGAATTTTGTGCTGTTCACACTGTGTTGTGTTAATGTATGACAAAATGGTCACTTTCAAAGATTATGTATAGAACCATGCCAATATGAATGCATGGATGATTCTTGACTGGTAAAGTGATTCTTTAAGATGAAAAACCTGGTGTAAATGTTCTTTTAAAGAATCTTTTCCTTTAGAAATTTATTCTGTGCAGCACTTACAAAAAATCTGATATTGATATAGAATCATAACATCACATCGTCATAAGTCGCGCAACTGGTTCACGGTCGTAATGTCGGAAAATCTTATATATCCAAACATGTAAGATTAGAAAAAACTGTAAAACAGACTAAGGCCTAATGTACATAGACAAGTGTACAATACAGGCAGCACAGTAATAGACAAACCAGTAACAGCAAGAATATTGCTCTTTATTTGCAATATTCAAATACTACACATTTTTTGGTATGCTAAAGACATAGAGATGCAACTCAAGATGCCTCACAGTGTGCAGATAGAACAGGCAAAAATTAGACATGTATGTTAATAGTATAGATTTCTAAAAGGCCCCTTGTGTCCAGCAGGCCTGCAGAGGATCTAAAGTAGTTCATTCATGCTTTGTTGCAGGATTACACTCACCTGTCTATCTTTAACCCACAGTCAGGAGTTTAATCCCTATTAGAAACACATTCACTGACTTACAGCTCACATTAACATACAGAACACACACACACACACACACACACACACACACACACGTACGATAAACCATACAGTACAACAGTACAGAAGTCATGCTCAATTCACAATGAGCAAAAATGTTTCATGTATTTATATTTGTTTTGTGTGGAGCCACCCTGGTTCAGCAGGTCAGTGGATCTTATTAAACTCAGAAATAAAGGAATGGTTCAGTCAAGAATGCTAATGATGCTAAAAAATGAATGAAAGCCAATAGTCACGATCAGCAGTATTCACTTTGCTAGAAATGCTAAAAATGAAAGTTGTGCTGTTGACACCTTTCATTTTGAGCATATTTGAAACATTCCTTTAATGTTTCATGGGCTGACCGTTTATTAAGAGATACATAGCAATGAAAAGCTATAATCAGTGTGTTTTAATGCAGTGTAAAGGCAAAAATATTTGGACACTAATAATAATGTTAATCTTGAATGGTTATGTACTCAAACATTAAACTGAATGGGAAGTGTCTGTCTGGGTTTAGAGTATACTTACTGATACAGAATATGGACAAAAGTATTGGAACGCCTGCTTTAATGACATTGCATTCAAATCCATAGACTTTAATACAGAGTTGGTCTGTAACAGCTTCCACTCTTCTTGGAAGACTTTGCCCAAGATTTTGAAGTTTCCATGGGAATCTGTGCGCATGAACTCTTTAGAGCATTTTTGAGGTCAGACACAGATGTTGGATGAGAGGGCCTGGCTCACAAACTCCGTTCCAGTTCATCCGTCCTGGGCACAGTGATGCTGGGACAGAAAATGTTCTTCTCCAATCTGGATCCACAAAGTTGGAAGCATTCATTTGGCAGACACTGGTGACTTACAATACATGGAACTTCTCATGTTTCAGGACAGTGTGAGAACCAGAGGAGAGTACTGATTACTAAAATCTTTATGTAGTAGTGCACATGGAGAGGAGGTGCTCTCTGAACAGATGAGTCTTCAGGAGGTTTTTGAAGATGGAGAGGGATTCTGCTGCCCTGGCAGCCTTTGGAAGCTCATTCCACCAGCGGGGAACCAGAATGAGACCAGTCTGGACTGAGTTTGCCTTGTGTGTAGGGATGGCAGAGCCAGACGATGTTCCTTATAGGAGTGTGGGGGCGAGTAGGAACGTAAACCTGAATGATGGGTTTAAAGTAAAGTGACCATCTGTCATACGTAAACACACCACAGCATGAAATTCTTCCTTTGCATTTAACCCATTCACCAAGTGAAGCAGTGGTGCCGCTAACAGTCCTGGGATTTAAACCCACAACATTCTGATGACTGAGGCAACTCCCTAACTACCAGACCACCAGCTGCCCCAAGGTAGCTGGGTTTAGACCCAGATATCACTCTGTAGGCAAGAGTTAGAGACTTGGAGTTAATTCGGGCAGCCATAGATAGCCAGTGTAGGTCAAGCAGTCTTGGGCTACTGAAGCATAAAGATTCACTGGAAGTAAAGGAGTTCAATAAGTAACTCGTCCCAATACTTTTGGCCACATAGTACAAATATACACTACATTTCCCACAAGCTCAGGAAGGCGACCCTGGGGGCCCGCGCATGCGCAGTGCGGCCCTATTATTTTCGTCCATCCTGCAGAAGCGATAAATGAAGGGTGGTTTTATTGAAGAATAAACTAATTTCCAGGCGGACGGGAGGCTCGATCGCAGGCGGGGGTTGAACTACATGGAGCTGCAGGACACCTGAGCGAGGCTGTCGCAGGGGTCCGTGGTCCGACTGGTGGAGTTTGGAGGCCGGGAGGGCTGAATGTGTGCAAAAACAGCTGGAGGAGCCTGAAACCCAGATCATCTCTGAGTCAGAACCAGGGGGGCTGGATCTGCCCTGCTCCGGTCTGCACAAACGATGGCACACCTCCGAGACATCCAGAACCAGGTGAGGCTCTCAGGGGGCTTCGCGCTCCCCTCCAGCCGGGCAGGGTGCAGGCAGAGCCGAGCTGGGCTCCTGCACCGCCCGCTGCTGTCTGGAGCCCAGCCTGGAACTCAGATCTTTCTCAGATCTTCACCTTTTACTGTTTCGTTTCTGTTCGTGCAGAGCGATGTTTCCACCTCAGGCTACACGCACTGCACGGTTTAGTGTTTACATGCTCCGGCACAGCTGATGTAGACAATCCTCAAAGATAATATAATATAACATTTTATTAGTGATTATTGCATTGTTACAACAGCAAAGTGGAAAGAAGAAAATAGACGTAGCTTAATCAAGAAAAACTATACACTATAACAGTATAATATATAATCCAGGATACAATATGTATGTACACAGTGGATATATGTGTGTGTGTGTGTGTGTGTGTGTGTGTGTATATATATATATATAAGTGTGTGTGTGTGTGTGTGTGTGTGTGTGCGCGCGTGTTTCCATCTCAGATGCTACAGGGAAATTTTCACTGTTACAACAGCAATATATATGCAGTGGATATAAGTATGTACACACTCAGGTATCCTCAGGTGCCTGGTAGCAGCAGACATTAAAAAAACACAGTGAGAATGTTCCAGAAAAATTTCACAGGTTGCACACAGTAATATTGTACCACAGTAATACTGTAAACACTTCATCAGCCTGGAAGAGATCAGCACCACTACAAACACTGAAAATGAGCAGGACGTATTGAGAAACGCTGATTTCACTGATCTACTGCAGTCTTTCACAGCTCAGCTCTTATAGGCCACCTGCACTGCACAGTTTAGGTTTTTTCTGCTCCAGCACACCTGACTTACCTCATCAGCTCAGTCCCAGACCTTCCTCTAAGGTTCAAATAATGAGGTTAGAGCAGAAAAACACTAAAATGCACAGAGCAAGGAAGCTGTAGGAGCCGGATGGGGGGACGCAGCCATAGAGTTTTAACATGAGTGCCTATAGCAGTCCTGCACAGTCTAACACACCCGATTCACCTCCAGAAGGATGAAAACACTGAACTGTGCTGTGCAGAGGGGTGTCTGCGGTGGGTCTGTGATCCCAGGGGTGTGATAATTTAGCAGCAGCACCTTGTCCTGCACACTTTAGTGTTTTCCATCACCATGGTAACCTTGGCAATGAGCTGATGTGTTGAATCAGGTGTGTTTTAGCAAAAGACTATCAAATTAAAAACTTATTTTTTATCCAGCATTGGTATCAGAGAATGCTGGGTTAAGTGGTGGATATTTTTAAGTGTCATTTCTGCTATTATACCCCAGTAGGCTGTGCCATTTTTCTCATTTTAAGGTGTGTGCAATAATATCAGCTTTTTATCAGTGTTGGCAGGTAATTCATTAAAATGACTGGCATCGGATTAGATTTGGCCTTTATTTCAGACCAGTATTTGATGATGAACTTACTGTTCTCCAGAAGAGCAGAGCGTAAAGCACTGCCTTTCTTCATTTCACTGCATTTATAACCTGATAGAAATAAATCTTGTTTTGCCGTAATTCTAATCCAGAATACATTTTATAGATGTATAAGGAAAGACACTGGGATCTGCATTGATGGGTATTCACATGAAAAAATTATCAGCATCACAGGCCTGGCACAAATTTTAGTTAATTATCATATAAATAATTGTGATTTTGTCTCTTTGTTGTCATTATGTGCAGACGTTAAAGAGCCCTTATCAAGTCAAACCAAACTCTGCTTATGAGCTGGACATAAGAGATTGATATAAATGCTGTTAACTTCTTAATCATTTACTCCTTAATCTGTACGGTCATGATTTGTGAATGTAACTTCAAAAAACAGTTGAATTAGCTGTGAAAACCAACATATTTACATACATATGCCTATTTAGCATACAGCATTTTAGCCTCACCCACTCAGTTTCAGCCTTGACTGTCTTTTAAATGAGCTGAAATACAGTGCAGCCAATCAGAACAGACCTCATTTACACAAATCTGTCTTAAGGTCACTGTGATAAAACGGGCTGTTTAATTCTATGGGATAAAAAGAGAGGTTGGAAATGTACTCCAACTATTTTTTGGTGAATAAAACTACAGACATGTCACAAGTGAACCTCAGGGGAAGAAATAAAATGTAAAAACAAAGAATTTTAAAAACCTAAGTCTGTAGGCGCTGATACTCAGTTGCTCCTAAATAAGACAAAAACAGCTTGAGCACAAATATTTATTTAATTTAATTCATTAATTTATTTATTGTACTGACCTATTTGCCTCAGTGTAATAATTGTGATTACTTAAGATGATTCGAATTATGTGATTATGTAATAATTGTGACAGCCCTTCTGCATCAGCCCAGATTTCACATATTGGTGCATCTCTACTCATATCGTGTCTGCTGTTTGACACGGGTGAGCGCTTTTAATGTGAGCATCCTTTGGCTTTCGGGTTGAGTCCTTTGATGGGAAAACAGGCCAAAGATGCTGTGGGTCTGTATATAAAGCAGCTGGTGTCTAATATTTGAGAATTTGACATAAATAGAGTCCATGTGTATTCATGCACATGTATTTATTCAGTAGACAGGTTTATCCAGAGCGTCTGATGGTGTAAATGTTTCGGGATTGATCATGAACGTGTTTCTGTCTCTCTGTGAGCAGAACGCTCGCCTTGACCCAGAGGAGTACTTCACGAAGCAGGAGCGCATTGGGAAAGGCTCGTTCGGAGAGGTCTACAAAGGCATTAACAACCGCACAAAAGAGGTGGTGGCCATCAAGATCATAGACCTGGAGGAGGCCGAGGACGAGATCGAGGACATTCAGCAGGAAATCACCGTGCTGAGTCAGTGTGACAGTCCGTTCGTCACCAAATACTTCGGCTCATATCTGAAGGTAATCTGCCCCTGACCTTTAGGGAATAGTTTTACACACACACTCACTTTTAACCGAATGTGGTCGATCACACAAAATATGACTGGTGCCTGAAAGGTGGACCCAAACATGCCTAAATCACCTTGAGCTGTTTATAAGGGGTGTAACGGTACAGAAAGGTCACGGTTCGGTTCACACTATAGTTCTGACATCACGGCTCGGGTCGGTTCAGATACAGCGAAGTTAAGTAACAAAATGTTCTAAAGAATGAGGCTTGGTTTGTTTTTGTTTATTTTAAATAAACAGCAGTGTATTAACCAGTAAACACACAATCTTGCTTATATTTTCATGTATGTGTAAGGCAGTAGAAGTGTTACGCCAGTAGGTGGCACTATTGCACCACACCCCAGGTTTATGATTTACTGGGGCTTTCTGGTCCCTCTGTGATTCCGTATTACTTCAATCACGTCTTCTCTGTCGTACCGTGTATTCTCCTTACGGCATCATGTACCGTGAATGTTCAGTATGAACACGTACCGTTATGGCCCTAGTATATATATATATATATATATACTAATGGTGGGCAACCCATTTTTTTAAATCATGATTAGTCGCATTGTTATAAGCAAAATGAAATAATTAATTTAAAAGGAGTGTCTTGCGCACTTTTATTTTGAAAAAAGTCCTGCCATATGAACAAAATATTTGGTTTGCAAACATTTTAAACAAATAAGGTGCTTTTTTAACAGCAGTTCAAATATTACACACTTGCAGTTCAATGTTTCTTGTAAACATAACATTAATTTAATCGAATCAAATATAAAACCAAAGCTATTTGCCACTCCAGGGCATTCACGTTTTATCTAGTTTGTTATAGAAAAACAAGATCCCCTTAGACTCCAGAGCATGGAAGTGGAACCATTATAGCAGTTGTAAAAGGGGACCAACTCCATATGAAAGTCTTTGTATCTGAAAGCAGTGTCATTTAAGTCCCTGTTGGTGTAATCGTCAGGCATCCCATTACTTCTGTTCATATTGTGTGCACTTTTAATATAATAGTAATGAAAAAAAGCGTTAACGTCAGATGAAATAATTGTCGGCGTTAAGTAAATAATGTGTTAACGCGATAATAACGTGTTATATACATACACATACACACTACAGGTCAGAAGGCCCAGAAGGCCCACCCTAAAAAACAAACAAACGCTCCTCTTTCAACGTTTTATTACAACAAAACACTCGAAATACTTGTGTGTGTTGCCTTCCGACACCTTGCCTTTATCACAGCAGCAAAGATTCACTGCATCCTTTCCAGATAATTTTGGAAATAACATTTGTCCAAACCCTCCCAGCACCTTTTCAAGCAAACAGTTCAGGCTCATTTGCTGGTAACTTATTTTGAACTTGTTGGTCCAGCTAATCTCTGCACCTCAATGGGAGAAAGATCTAAAGAGTGGGGCTGCCAAGACTTAAATCTCTCTCTCTCTCTTCCAAACCTACAGTTTGAATCGTTCTGGCAAAATTGTGTTACTACAGATTAAAAAACAAGTAAATCTGTTTAAAGTATTTCTAATGTTTTACTGTAATTAAATTTTTAAAGAGCATGCTATTGCTCTTTTTTTATCTGAGGGTGGGCCCAAACTAATATATAATGAATATATTACCAGTTCACGGCTGTGAGATGTGATTCTCGTGGTTAACTTGTGACACTTGAGCACTATGAATTATAAATGTATTGCCACTGAAGTGTGACATGTAATTGCTCATCCAGGTGAAATTCGGCAGAAATTAATGTAATCTCACTCGCTCGCAAATGCAATTCTGCTGGCAAACGCAGATGTGACTGGGACTTAACCCTAAACATCCAGAGAGAAAACTTTGTGTGTTATTTTTCGGAGCCGCGGCTTTAATGTAGGTATAAGGCGGGTTCAGCAGGAGCTGCTCCCCAGTGGGGGAAGAGTGCTGGAGTGCAGGAGAAGAGCTTTGATGCAGGACAGGGATGAATGCTGAAATGGGGTGATCTGAGGTTGAAGGAGTGGGCTGATTGTTAAGGTCCGTTTGGGTTTGCTCAGTGACTGAAGGGCAGAGGGAGTCAGTGGTCATTTGGGTGAGCTGGCAGACGGTGGAGCCGGTATCATTTATTCATGAAGTCTCTCTCCCTCGCTCTCTGCTCAAAAAATGAGGAATAACTCTTGCTCTTTGATGATTTCCAACAATGACCTGTTTTTCCATCGTGGTGCTGTATCTTGGCAGCACTACAGAGAGAGACAGGTGTTCACGTCTGGTCTGTACAGCCTCGGAAATCTCCGAAAAATCCCTCAGCATCACAACTTAGAGCAGGCAAAGTGCAAAGGCGCACGACAACGGATGCTCGCTTAAGTCTCCTCAAATGGGAGGAAGCAGGTATGGACGCTGCATTTAGAACATCTGAACTTGAGTATCTGAATATAGAACATGTAGCCTGGACTAAAAATTGCAATAAACCATATATTACTGTAATTAAACTCTTTGGCTGAGAGTATTGGGGCCAGGTTGCTTCTCTTGCTAAACCCCGAAAATCAACATCTAATCCGCGCTTTTCCACTGGCAGGAGAAACCGTGCAGTACTGCGAGCAAATGTTTTTCCATTACAAATAAAGTGACCCTTAGTGCTCACCAGCAGGGCCCAAAGTAGGCCAGAGCCAAGCTGACTGCATCACTGCTCTTTGATGGGTCAAATATTGTTATCACAACATGGAACGAGGCCACTGGTTTTTTAAAGTGGACTCTGTAAAAACTAGTGGAGATGGAGATACAAACTATACAAACGAACAACTGTGAAGACGACGAAGTTCAAACACTACTATCTGTTTGGACTGAGAATAAGTTTCAGTGGGAGTTTTTAATGACGCTAACAAATGTATCTTCAACACTGTGAGAAACACGAAGGTGTACCAGGACATCACTAGCTGGGTTAGGTTTTTGTGGCATGGCTAAAGAATGGCAAGAAAAAATAAAAAAAATCAAACAATAGAATAAATACTAATATACCCCATAAAAAACATCTCTCACAGAATAACTGGTTTGACTCCATGGTGTTGGGACAACTGGCCATAAACTGTGGGGAGAGAATTGTGCTTCAGAAACGCCGTCACCGCGCTGGAAACGAAAGCGTGATACAACTTGCATGCCATTGCCGAATGGTTTAGTTTCAGCATGGATCCTGTATGCCTGTGGAAAAGGCCTTAGGTGGAAATACCTAAAGATCACACCTAATGATAACAAATGATCTCAATTTAAAGCACCCTAAAGTACATAAAGCCCTACTCAAGCTGGATGGTAGTCTAGTAATATCACTCGTAAGGGATTTGAACCTCACACTGAAGTTGAGACAAAAAAAAGTAGCAAGCTGCTGCCAGATAGAAGAGTATTATCTCAATAAAGTGGGCTCACTAAATGAAATAACGTTGCCACATTTGAGAATAACTTTGCAGATTATTTCATTCTCCTTTGAATAAGGCCATCGCTGAATATATACATTACAGTGGTCCTGCTTTGAGACTGAAGACAAAGAAACTGTACTAAGTCAGGCTCCATTTCAGTGGTTAGCTAGAAGAAAGTGGGTCATTGTCATGTCATTACCATGAGGTTGGGCCATTATACTGAGGGAACTCCGGGTTCTGTGAATTACAGAAGATAGCTTTGGAATTATTACTGAGCAGACTTTAAACACTACAGACAGTGAAGATTTCTACTGGAATATAATCACTCTTGTCAGTAATTGCTGAAATGACAGCGTCTCGACAGGTA
Organism: Brachyalestes nurse; assembly: GCA_037974405.1. NCBI lineage: Eukaryota > Metazoa > Chordata > Actinopteri > Characiformes > Alestidae > Brachyalestes > Brachyalestes nurse. The sequence goes on along the minus strand of JBBPCY010096041.1, from coordinate 8,865 downwards.
AATCCAATCCAGATCCAACTGGGCATCAGAAAGAGACAATGCAGTTATCTCTGGTGTTTCCCAGTGATATTAGTCCATAAACCCATCATATCAGAACGCTTGTGTCCCATGAAGAGATTCTGGAAAGACTCTATAACCTTTTACTGTCTATAAAATGAATGAACCCAGTGTGAAGTCCAACGCTGGTAAATATTTCATCATATTCAGTGGAAAAATAGTTTTTGCGCTTTTGCTGAAGAGTTTATATTTTTCTGAATGTGTGGAGGCACTGGTCTGCATCAAATCCATGAAGAGTACATCTCTAAACAATAAATAATGAAATGAAATCCCTAACTAATGACAACAATAATGCTAATATAACCAAACCAAAAACGTTATTGGCTGTTATGAAATGCCCTGACATGTTTTATATTACGACAGCTTGTGTTAATTTTAGTGCACTGTAGTCCAGGACTTCCTTTGTAGATAGTATTTACCACCTTGAATGAACTGTTTATAGTCTGTAATGTGTAGATAAAGTAGACACTCCCATCTTTGTAATTCACACCTTAAATTCATGCCCAGTCACACATGGCTAAAATGTGAACAAATGACTAAATCAGACACACGATCAAGTACAGATTACCACTAATGCTAACAGAGAATGAACTCTGCTTTAGTTCTTTATACAGTATAAAACATTTTCTCATCCATATACTTAAGAAGAGTGTTTAAAGGTGAAGGTATGGAAATAGCCATAGTGCTTCATCTGCCTAGAACTGAGAAGATCTGGTGTGAACAGTTTGTACCTTGGCAGGTGGGCAGGGTGCCGCTCCAGGTGCCATTGTGGGTGCAGGTGCGGGTGCTGCTGCTGGCGTTCTCCATCAGGTAGCCCGGCTGGCAGGCGTACGAGGCACTGTGGCCGATGGTGAAGGTCTCTCCAAAGCGCAGCCCATTGGCTGGGACACCTGGATCTCCACAGCTGATCACTGTTGGACAAGGACATGAACCTTCTTCAGTCAAGTATTACTTCTTATTAAAATCCATAATTGGTGAAATATGATAACTAATAGCTTCCGCAATGTCCCTTTAAGTCTATCAGAAATATTTCCAGATGCTTTCTTCAGTTGACAATGTTCAACACTGATCAACATTTTACAATGAGTTTAGTGTTTTTATTCTACTGTTGTTAATGTTGCAGAAAAAGAGAAAACATACTTTACAAAATCATCTGTGGCAACAGCAGCTTAAAACGATATATAAAAATCAGGTTAGAATTTGAATTATAAACAAAGACAGATGTTCAGTGAGGTATACATGTGCTTTAAGGTCATTTAGAGCCTTATAAACAAGCAAAAGACCTTTAAAATCAGAACAGGCTGATGAGCAGCCTCTTGTTTTGAGTTAGAATCCGTGCTGTTGCATTTTGCTCGCGTTGTAGAGGATGTGCTGCTTCCTGAGGACGCCCGGTAAAGAGAGCATTACTCTGCTTATAGCAAATCCATGTACAAGCTTCTGTGTGCCACTCTCAGATGGGTTTCTTAAATGAGAAAAATATATTTCAGTGACTAATACTGCTCAGAAAAGTTAGACACAACTTTTCGACTTCAGGTCTGGTAAACTAGTTTTTCTCAAAGAAGCTTTCTCTGAATTTTAGAAGCAAAAATCAGTATTTGGATTAGATTTATCTTTTTTCTTTATTTAAAGGTCCATGCACTTTCAAGCACTATTAGGTGCCGTTGGTATAAACCTCTATCCCAAAACCATGAAACTGGCATCTTTGGTATCTCTAGCTGAACGTTCAAGCACATGCTGAAGTGAAAAAAGTCTTTTGAACATGTAGCTGATCACTAAATATAATTATGACAAAATATTAGCACCTAGTAGAGCTATAGTCAAATACACATTTGTCAAGTCCAAGAAAAGACTTGTTGAGACCAAATTAAGACCAAGTCCAGAGCTTGGAGTCCAAGTCAAGACTGAGTCCAAGTCAAGACAGGATCCAAGTCAAGACCGTGTCCAAAAATGTTGCAGTCCAACTCAATACCAAATCCAAAGAGCTTGGAGAACAAATGAAGATTACATCCAAAGAGGATGAAGTCCAAGTCAAGACTGAGTCCAATGATGTTGGAATTGATGTTCTTTTTATTACAATTAGAAATGGATAAAATTTCATTTCACTGGAGAACTGCGCACAACACACCAATTCCCTCTTTGCCCCGCTCTCTTTCTCATGCAAGATCTCAAACAACATGTCTTTTTGTCCAGTGAGGCTGAAGAAAATTTTGTCTTCACCTCCCCTCCCCTTATCAGGTCCCCAAATAGAAACTACTTCCTTGGGAAGAAACACTAAGGCCATATTTACTTTAAGCATGGCTGTTTCACTTGACTCACTTGGCTCGCGGACACTGCATCTGTGGTCAAAATAAAAATGAGATTTGGCAAGTATATGACTGGTTACCAGGTGGACAGTGTCAGTGCTTGTTCACCATTGTCCCTGTTCTAAACAAGCTTGTTTAATTAATGATTTTGTATGAACTTTTTAAAAATAAAGGCAGCTGCACTTCCATCACAACTGCGTCTGTAAACACGCTTTATTAATTATGCACTGCACATCCTCTATCCTCTTATCTGCTTTATTATTAATTGCCGTGTACCTCCATTCTGCATTTTTGCACACTTAACGAATCCGCTGCTATAATACAGTTTGTGTGACAATAATATTGAATAATATTCATTCAAAAGTCAACTTCACTAAATATTGTCTTGTCCTGTTGTTTTGTTGCTTGTGTTTTTCTTGCTCTCTCTCTTTCTCCTGCTCTCTTTGCACTCTGTGTATTTTGTCCTCTCTGCTCTCACGTATTCTTGTGGTGTTTGCTCCATCGTCCAGGAGCAACATTGTTTTATTTCACTGTGTATGGTTGAAAAGACAACAAACCTACGTGACTTAACTTGTCTTGACTCAGATGAGACCAACTAGAATATTTGGCAAGACCAACTGCCAAGACTGAGCAGCTACTGAAAACTGGGAACTGCAGCAACTTCCTGCCCCTTTCCAAGGAGAGCATTCAGCAGCTAATGGATGGTCCTGCTAAGAAGGGGAAGCTGTGACGTAAACTGTAAGCTGCCATAAGGAGAGGACAGAACAGCATGGAACTTTCCATAAGAGTGCCATAGCCTGCATTCAGAATAGCGCTGAAGCTAATTAAATATACAGGCTAATGGAATGGGAATATATAATGGTTTCGCCCCCCATGTCCCACAACTATTCACCCAACATCAAACCCTCACACCAATGTTCCAACCATAGTGTATATATATATACTTTATTATCATCTGGTTATTAAGCAACAAGTATTTGTATTTTAATTCCAGTGAATGAATTTTCAGCAGAGAACATTCAAAATCAACCAAGATTGCTTCAAACTCCAGGTGAGGCAAGCATCAAAGCTGCCAGTTTTAAAAGCAAAGAGCAATCACAGCTATCTCAGGACACTAGAGAAAATAAGACAGCAATCAGGGTTATATAAGCGCTCTGCCATTCAGGGCCAAGCCAATATTCTTAAACAAATCTCTGTTTATTAAGAACGTCCAAGGCTCAATAATCAAAGCAGCACTGAGGGAGTTTGGGGGCTGAGAAGCGAAAAGAGAAAATGATGTATAGAAGCATTAAATAAATCTACATACACTGAGAATGTGGCATCGGGCAGCACTTTGCAGCTTAATCCTCTTTGATGCTACATTTCTTGTCACGGTTTAGGTTTTCCGAGCCCAAGACAACGACCCAAACACAAGACAAAGGTGTGCATTGGAATTAAGATCTTGGAAGAAACCTCCACCCCCAGCTGAGGTTGTGATTACAGCGTTACTGCTTCTGTTCTGCAACCCTTAGAAGTTCTTTAGATATTATTGTTTATACTCTATATGAATTCATATAGAGGGGGGGGGGGGCTGGATTTTAATGACGTTATCATTGCATAAATAGTGACGTTGGAAGAAACAGAAAGAAATCGGAAGTGCAAACATTGATCTGAATGCAAATGTTACTCATCATGGAACTGCTATATGGACCTGAAACCCTCTTTATGGGTAACTGAGTGGGAAATGATCAGTTTTAATTAACAGTTAAACAGTTTTTGTGAAGTGGCGGAGTGTTTTGTTGTTCTGCTTGTATGTTTGTGTTAAAAGGTCCCAGCGTATAAAACTCATGTCCTGGTAACCTGCCTTTAATAGATTTCCCCCTGTTCTTGTTTTTATCCTTACTTTATTCTCGCTCCCTGCTTTCACCACCTTAAACAGCGTTTAATCTGCACTCTGGAGTCACACGCTCGGCCGCTGAGGTCCACGAGGTCCGCACTCGTGAGAGAAAGGGGAAAATGAACAGCAAATCAATTCAGCAAAGTGTAGATTAGTGCAGCCAAAGGGAAGTTTATATTTCACAGGTTAGGTCCGAATATTTTGTGTTATATGTGATGCTCTGTGGAAACAAAAGCTTTAGAATTAAACGGGTGAAGGCTAAGAACTTAGGAAAGCTTGTTTTGACTGGACAGTGAAAACAGAGTACAGTGTTAGGGATGTTTGAAAGCATTGTTTGATGAATTAACAAGCAATAAAAGACTGCATATAGTTTTATATTGTTTTTATTCTGCTAGTCCTGGGTCAGTTATGGACACAACTTTCTGTAAGTCAAGTCAGGTCAGGATTTGGCAGATTTCACTATGCAATTAATTAAATAACTACATCTATAATAATTACTTCTAAGGTTTAAAGACCTGCATGGTCTGGAAAATGGTGCTTGTTTCTGATTGGTCCAGTGGTATCGGCAGCTCCGTATTAACTCTGTCCTGAGCAATGACGAAGGTCAGATAAGAGTGAGAGAATTCATATTCCATCCCTATGCGACTCTCTTGGCCTTTTTTCCCCTTGAGCTCTTTCTCTATCACTTTTTATGCTTTCTCTTCTCCATCTCTCTCTCCTTGCTGCTATCTCTTCTCTCTGGAATGGCCTTATAACTTCTTCTACTCTCGTTCATTAATGACGCCCTCCACATAGTCTCCTAACGTCTGCATGCTGCTAATAAACCCATCTGTTTCCCAAACCCACACTTCATGAACAGCAATGCGTGTGAACATGAATATAAATGGTTAAATGTCTGTAATTAATTCCTGTAATTAGGCTTTCATTTTGATGCTCGGTCTCCTACTGTGTTTGAAGTGCTTAGGTCACCTCAGCTCATCACAGATACCCAAAGCTTGTACGATGGAATGCTATCTCCCACGCTAATGATTACAAAGCCATTCCCTTTTTTATACACAACCTTCCATTCATTCATAGCAGTGTATCTTCTAGATCTCCACCTGGTCGCTCTGTTTGGTGACAGACCCCCGAAACATTTCATTTGTCTTCGTTGTTTTTTCTCCTGATTCTTCCTTAATGCACAGGTAACACTATACAATAAGTCTACCCTTATAAAAGGTTTATAAATGAATTATAATCAGGTTGTAGTAGGTTTATAAACTATCAATAAGCTGTTACAAACTAGATACATTTCCATGAGAAAATGCGATGTGTGATGGTGAGACACCCAACCACCAAAATAAATCTTGCACTGGATTTGAACCAACAATTTCTGATTTAAAGGTTAGCAACTTTACCACTGGACCACCAGGGGGGTGTGAACTTGTCAGTTCTGACCAGGCCATTTATGGTTAAGGACAGCTGAAAGCGTATGTAGCTGCGTCCACAGGCTGATTAGTTTTAACTGAACCACAACAAACAGTGAGACACGTCTATTATTATAACGGACCTGAGCTTTAGTGCCTCAAAGTCTGTTTATGATTTGCTGTGTTATGCTCTGCATTTGTTTCTCCACGTTTTGTCCCATTCTGGCCTCCATAGACGTGACGTCACAGACTCTTTATCCGACACACATTTTAAAGGTGACTCAACTGTCTTCCCATTTATTACAGAGGGGACTTGATCACAAAAATCGTTTTTTTAAACAATCAATAGCCCCTGATCAACCGATCAAAAAGTTATACATAGATATTTTGACATTGGAATAATGTGCATATTTCAAAAACTGTAGTAGGAGAAGAGGCACCAATATAGCTATACATATAAAAATAAAACTTAAGAAAAAAAGTCATGTGATTGGGTCAGTTATGACAGTTGTCATATATTGATGCAGGCTCACTATTTGGCAACATCTCAGATTTTGCCAGTTGCTGAGCATATCTAGTATCTTTCTCAGGCAGAATGTGAAACTGTCAACTTCATCAGGTCTTTGTTAACACGCTGCTACCATTAAAACACAGATCTTGCCAAATAGTCAGCCTGCAACAACTGTTATAACTTGTTTTGTAACTGCTTACTAATAGTTTGTAAACTGTCTACAATCTAATTTGCAACCTAATTACAAATCAAGTATAATCCATTTATGAGGGTAGTCTTAATGTGAAGTGGTACCAGTACACCTTCAAATCTTGTCTAACTCTCGTCCTAAATGCCAGCCTTTAACCATGGCACATTGTATTGCATTCCCATTGTATTGCATGAAGCAATATAATCGCAATACCACTATTCTGTGTGCAGGCGTGTACAGTGTAAGAATATTGTGCAATACAGTGACCATACTGAGACACAGGCCTTGTTTGTTTCCCCCCACTGTTATAAGTAATTTGTGTGGCTGACCTCCTGGGCAGAAGAGGTCACCCCCCTCCGTCTCCGGCCCTGTCAAACGACTCTGTAATGGATCCCTTATGTGGCCAAACGGCATCCATTAGAGATGCCGCCCCAGACCTGATTACTCAGACTCGCGTCCAAGTGTTAATCTCCCCTCTTCACCCATTAACAAAGTGCATTGCGTCATGAGACAGGCCGAATTGGCTAATGACAGTGAAGAGGCCTAATGAAATTCAGGGACCCCCCCCCCCCCACACACACACACAAAAACCACTTCATCATTTTGTCTCTCTGCCAACATCAATCTCACATTATTCGTCAGTGGGAGATTGATCACTCGTGTCAGTCTGTCTGGCTATTATGTGTCCAGAGTCGGCAACAAATCTCTTTATATTAATGGCCGAGGTGAGCCGCAGGTCCGTCCCCGTGCCGCAGCACAATTGCCAGAGTTCTGTGGAGACTGTCTAATTACGTTCAAGCCGAGCGGCCGGTGGATCGCTCCTGTCAGTGCTCTGGCAGTGTTTACCCAACAGAGAGCCGAGGCAACAAAGGAAGCTGCTCAGGACCGCTCTGCATCCAGCAGCCGAGAGAAACGGCTCAAAGCTGATGTTTCCGTCTGACAAGACGCGTGTAAATATGATTGCTGTAGAGGTGCGCACAAGGGAGACGTTGCGCCCTGCATTTCAACACTGTCTTTGACTCGCCCTTGTCTACATCCTCTTATGACTTACAAAAATGCACCTGCGTCAGAAAAGCAGAGGATTTTTAGTAGTGAGTGATAGAATTTTCGACAGTTCAGTGATCAGTACTTGAACATGTGTTCACTTTACACCTTTTTTGTTCATAACCCATCTCTACTTTCGCCTGACTAAGTGAATTAGCTACTTTGTAAACTTTGTATCTGCATTTCTGAGTATAACACACAAGAACATTGTGCAATATTGTTTGGTTGACTTAAGTTTATCAGGGGAATGTCTGTGATACAATTTCTACATGATAATAGTGTTGTGTAGTGGCTGGTACAGAGTAGTGGGTTTTTTCGCTGTTTTTCAAACTGGAAAGTGGGATTTTATTCCTACCCTGGTCTGACACACTCCACCAATAAAGAGTCATTAGGCAAGACTCCTAATACTACATTTGCTAACATCTATGATATGCACTTTGCAGCATATATATGCTGTTACACTTGCACACTTTATTTGAATATATTTTTCTATAAATTTTTATTACTTAGTTTTAGCCTTTAAATTTCCTATTAAATTGATTTTAACTACTTTGCACAGTCTCAAGAACGTTTAGGGGCACATTTATGTACACACTGTTATTGTATAATAGTCTATGTGACAAATAAAAAATAATGAATCTCAAATTGAAAATCGCGATCATTATATTGCATATACCATATCGTAGGTTTGGAGGATAACATACATTTCACCAAATGACTATCGTGTGAAGAATTACGGTGATGAATGATGAACTGATAATACAAATTCAGTTCTAAAAGTACCACATGTGAGCATCATTTTCTTTTTTGTGACCTTTTGCCTGTAGCCACGACTTTAATTACATGACACCTCAGTGGTGGAGTGGAGGAGAACAAAAACTTGGCAACAACTGGTGTCATCATGAGTATACTGCCAAAAATGACCAGTAAAATAGTTTTTGTCCTCACACTTTATTCTCCTACCATTTTACTATGTGATGTCTGCCAAAAAAAAAACATATGGCTCACAGACGTTTGTTTATACTACACATTCATCAAAGTAATTCACTGATGCCAGCTGCTTCTCTGGAAGGGCGAGTGACATTTAAAGAGATTTGTGAACAGGAAAGAGAATGTGTGACTTGGATCAAAATAAAATGAAAACTAGAGGGTTTTCCATAGTTCGCTAATGTTATGTGGACCAGACGACTTCTGGACTCGCAGAAGAGTGCAGTGACATAAACTCACGTGTGCAGTTGGGCTCGGAGCCGGACCAGGTGCCGTTGGCCAGGCAGAGGCGAGAGGGAGACCCGGAGAGGCGGTATCCATCCACACAGGAGTAAACGACAGCGTGAGAGAAACTGGTGCCGTCTATGCGGGAGACGCGGCCATTAGGGGGGCTGCCCGGGTTTCCACACTGAACCGCTACAGAGGAGAGAGAGATGGAGAGAGAGAGAGAGAGAGAGAGAAAGAGAGAGAAAGAGAGAGAGAGGGAGAGA
>JBBPCY010096018.1:0-21480 GCA_037974405.1 Brachyalestes nurse | reverse complement strand
GTGTATAACAGTATAAATATAAACTCGGAGTGTAAAGGTGACAGTGTGTGTGTGTGTGTGTGTGTAAAACAGTATAAATATAAACTCGGAGTGTAAAGGTGACGGTGTATCGACTGTAGTCCTGAATCTCCATTAACCTGCAGAGTTAATCAGTTACAGCGTTAAAATCTTCAGTGTTGAACCTAAAGATCTCACCGGAGAGACGCGGCGCTTTAGTGTAACCGAGTCCGGCGGTGTGTGTGTGTGTGTGTGTGTGTGTGTGTGTGTGTGTTTTAATGTACAGGACTCCGGCGGCGTAACCGTGTGCCGCCACACTCTGAAGGAGTTGATCTGCAGATTTAACACTGAAAGCTCAGACAGAAAACAGGAAATTGGTTCACCACAGTCCCTCTCAGACGTTCTCACACAAATCTGTTCTGCTGAAGACAAAGTGACCAGCCAGAACCGTTTCTTGTGTTGTGGTCGTATGTGATGAAGTAGATAGTGAGAAGTTTCCACTGACGTGGACCAATCACAGCTCGACACAAACATCCGCTTCAAAGACCCTCAGCAGCTTCAGCCCCCAGCAGCAGCTTCAGAGATGGAGAGACCAAGAGCAGCTCTCGTCGCTCTCATGGGTGAGTGAACATTCAGATCTGCTCACTTTAACTCCACCTTTAGGGATAAAACTGTGAAGATCTGCTGATCTTTTCTTTTTTTCTGCAGGTCTTCTGATCTCCAGGATCTCTGGAGGAGAAGTAGAGATGAGAGTCAGACCAGGAGAAAAGGTCAGGCTCCACAGCGACTGTGTGTGGAAGAGTGGATTCAAACCAGTTTGGTTTAGAAACTCCTCACACAAGTCTCTCATGATGAATACTGAAGATCTGATGGATGGAGTTCTTCCACGTTACTCTGCTGTGTGGAGCCCCTCCAACCAAACGTATGATCTTCTGATAGAGAACGTGACGGAAACAGACCTGGGTCTGTTCTACTGCGCTCTACAGGAGAGAAAGATCACTGAGGATGAAACTGGAGGTGGAATTGTGAAAAATGTGTATCATTATGGAAGCAGAGTCACTCGACTCGCTCTGATTGGTGAGATCTTTCACTCAGAAGAGCTTTAAGGTACAGAAGTGGTGAATATGTTCATTAATTTAGCAGGAATTAATGTCTCCTAATATTTCAGCCGAGACGCCCACTGTAGTATCCGCCGACTGCAGTGTGTGCTGGAAGCTGCTGGTCAGTGTGTGTCCTGTGTGTGTCCTCCTGTCCTCACTGATCTCCTCCACCTGTGTGTACTGCATCTGCAGAACCAGGAATAAAGGTACTCACAGTTTTACTCTGGTTACTTTCTGTAGTTATTTGTAGTTTTTTCTCTTTTCATACTTAGCCTGTTTACAAAATGACTCTACAGTGACATATCTAGAACTGACCGAAACCTGCTTACACTATGACTCTAGCATCAGTTACATATCTAGAACTGACCGAAACCTGCTTACACTATGACTCTAGCATCAGTTACATATCTAGAACTGACTGAAAACTGCTTACCCCAAGACTCTTGCATCAGTGATGTATCTAGAACTGACTGAAACCTGCTTACACTATGACTCTAGCATCAGTGATGTATCTAGAACTGACTAAAACCTGCTTACCCCAAGACTCTAGCGTCAGTGATGTGTCTAGAACTGACTGAAACCTGCTTACGCCAAGACTCTAGCGTCAGTGATGTATCTAGAACTGACTAAAACCTGCTTACCCCAAGACTCTGAACTGAACGAAACCTGCTTACCCCAAGACTCTAACATCAGTGACATATCTAGAACTGACCTAAACCTGCATACGCTACGACTCAAGCATCAGTTACATATCTAGAACTGACCGAAAACTGCTTACCCCAAGACTCTAGCATCAGTGACGTATCTAGAACTGACCGAAACCAAATGACATCCGTCATTTTGTGTAAAAGTGTTTTCCTAATTTTCCAGTTTGACCTCCCAGGCAGCCTTGGGAAGAACTGCTTACACTTAATCCACAACACCGTGGTGTGATCTGAAAAATATCCAACCATATTTTATCATTCAGCAAATACACATTTATTAAAACCAGGAAAGCCTAGGAAGAGGAACCTGGTGGGATGAAGACACATTCTAGATTAGACACGTTCTACTACTTCCTGTGGCCGCCTCAGTCTTATTCAACTCAGAGCTGTGCACAGAGTCCACTTTTCCTAAGACGAGGCTTTCTGAAATCTATTCTGATACACAGGACAAATGTGATAGATGTCATCAAACTCCCTGTCACTTAAGTTACCTGTTTTTTTCAGTGCCCAAGTTTTCAGGGTTTTTGGACGGGTTTTTTACACCATATCTGCTGTACTGGGTACAGAAGTGCCTCCGTGTTCACTGATCACAATATCTGGTACCGCTCTGGACTCTGCTTCATTGGAAATCTGCTAAACTCCTGTCTATTGCTCAGTGGCTTAGAGATATTTTTTTTAATCTAACGCTTGAGAAAATTAAACATACATTGAAAGAGGCTCACTGTTTTTTTTCCAAATGGCAACCAGCTATAATCATGTTTTACAAACCTACAGGTATTGCCTGATTTAGTATTTCTTTTCTTTCTCCCTCTTCCTTTTTAGATATATACACACAGGTATATGACCGCTGATCTTTAACAAAAAAAGGCTGTAAAATGTAAAAGGTTCTCTTACTGAGTTTCTCCAGAACGGAGCGTCTCACACCAAACCCACTCTGGACCTCTTAAATACTTCAATATTGTGGGGGATTTTAGAAATGAATCTACAAATAAAAAGCTTTAAACTAAACACTTTAGCCCATAGAACCCTGAGGGTATTTTCCCATTACTGCTTTACTTTTCCTTTTTGTTATTTAGAGCCTGGTTGTTTAATCAACTATTTGGACACAACTGTCCAGAAGACACTGCGAGGACTGTTAGTGATGGACATGTGGACGAGTCGCTCCAGTAAAGTAACACAGTCGCTCCAGTAAAGTTACACGGTCCAGTAAAATAACACAGTTGCTCCAGTAAAGTTACACAGTCGCTCCAGTAAAGTAACACAGTCGCTCCAGTAAAGTAACACAGTCACTCCAGTAAAGTTACACGGTCCAGTAAAGTCACACAGTCGCTCCAGTAAAGTTACACAATCCCTCCTGTAAAGTAACACAGTCGCTCCAGTAAAGTAACACAGTCGCTCCAGTAAAGTTACACGGTCCTGTAAAGTAACACAGTCGCTCCAGTAAAGTTACACGGTCCAGTAAAGTCACACAGTCGCTCCAGTAAAGTTACACAACCCCTCCAGTAAAGTCACACAGTCGCTCCAGTAAAGTTACACAATCTCTCCGGTAAAGTTACACAGTTGCTGCAGTAAAGTCACACAGTCGCTCCAGTAAAGTCACACAGTCGCTCCAGTAAAGTTACACAGTCGCTCCAGTAAAGTTACACAGTCGCTGCAGTAAAGTTACACAGTCGCTCCAGTAAAGTTACACAGTCTCTCCAGTAATGTTACACAGTCGCTCCAGTAAAGTTACACAGTCGCTCCAGTAAAGTTACACAGTCGCTCCAATAAAGTTACACAGTCCCTCCAGTAATGTTACACAGTCGCTCCAGTAAAGTTACACAGTCACTCCAGTAATGTTACACAGTTGCTCCAGTAAAGTTACAGTCTCTCCAGTAATGTTTCACAGTCGCTCCAGTAAAGCTACACAGTCACTCCAGTCAAGTTACACAATCTCTCCAGTAAAGTTACACAATCTCTCCAGTAGTTACACAATCTCTCCAGTAAAGTTACACAGCCTCTCCAGTAAAGTTACACAATCTCTCCAGTAAAGTTACACAATCTCTCCAGTAAAGTTACACTAAACCCACGCTGAACTCTGTGAGCGTCCTATTGTAAGTGTGCTGCCCAGAAAACACACCTTGTCCGTAGGGACTCTTATTCTGACTGGGGGCGTGTCAGCGGACTAGGCCGAACTGGCCGTTTGTTTGTGGACACTTTCCTTTTTTAACCTGTTTGAGTTTCTCGGGCACTTAGCTGCACCTGTTTTGAGTTTCTGTTGTGTTTATAAGTCATGTCTGTTTCACTGTTTCTTTGTCCAGTTTTCGTTACTCCTTGGATGTACTGTCGTGAGTGTGTTCCTGGTTTGTTTGGGTTTTGGAAAAAGCATTGGCCACCGTGCCTGTTTAGTTTCTGTTTTTGTTTTCTGTTTTGAGAATAAAGCATCACCAAAAATGGATCAAGCCTGTCTCTGTGCCTCCTGCACGAACACGCCGCGACGCTACGTGACAGAAAACCGGACAAAGAAACAGTGAAACAAAACAGGTGCAGCTAAGTGCCCGAGAAACTCAAACAGGTGAAAAAAGGAAAGTGTCCACAAACAAACGGCCAGTTCGGCCTAGTCCGCTGCCACGCCCCCAGTCAAAATAAGAGTCCCTACGGTCCTACGGACTGGGGGCGTGACACAGTTTTTACCTCTTTCTTTTATATATTCAAATAATGGAGGAGCAGACATTAGAAATAGGACCTAAAACTCGCTAAGGCCTATTAAAGAATAGAATCATTACAACTCAAACATATTTGTCCTGTGAACCAGCTTTGGGCTGCAAGGCCCCGCATAAACGACCAAGCACAACCCGGACACACGGGGGTGGGGAGGTTGGCGTGAAGTCGAGGGGGCAGGGAGGGGCAGGCAGTGACAGAAGCGCTGAGATCAGACCTGATCTGACTGCATTGTGATTGGTGCAGAAGCGAGAGTCCGCAGACCGGCAGGAACCCTATTTTTCTAATAATTTATTTTTAATGAAGTTACTGAAATTAGGCACACATTTTACTGTACATCTCGTGCATGCGTACTTGCGTACCACTTATGTCAACCCCGTATATGTATGTTATGTAGGTTATTTTCGTATATGATTCTGTGGCTCTACAGCGCCCACTAGAGTACAGCTCCCAGTTTGAGAAAGCTCACTCCTCAGTGTTTATGTCAGTCCAGCAGTAAACACAGAAGCAGTCCTGTGCACAGATCCTCAGGCTCATCAATATAAGTCCATGAAAACAAAACCGTGCAGGCTGTCACTGACAGATCACACTAAGTTCTACTTGTTTAACATTATTTATCTCTGATTTTGTCTCTCTTTTCATCTGTATCTTAAATAAAACACCCAGTACAAACGCGTTCCTGCGACACCGCAGGCTTTCTCTCTCGTTAGACTTTATCAGCAGGATACAGATAAGATCTACCACCGCTGCAGGAGGTGAACACTTTAGCTTTCACTTACGCTCTGCAGATGTACTTTACACACACACACACGCACACACACACACACACACAGACACATGCAAACATACACATACACCCACATGCACACTGGCATGTACACACACAAATACACGCACAGACACACATACACACAAACATACTCACTCACCAGCATAAAGTGCTCCTCCATACACCACAGGAAATCCTTCCTTTGCACCGACTCTACAGCTCCTCTCTCACACATCCACACAATACTCGATGCAATAGCCTGATGCTACTTTGTTGTGCAATTTCTTACCAGGTTCAATTCATCACTATGTGTACTATTATCTCTTGTATGTACAGTAACATACTCCTAATCACTATTTGTGTTATTAGTAATTTATGTAACTGGAAGTTTCTTATCTATAGTATTTATACCCAGCATTAGTATACTAACAGACCTACTCACATATACACTTACACATACACAAACATGCAAATACTTTACCAAATTAGTCCAAAAAACACTCATAATCATACAAACAAATACACATTCACAGATGCGCATTCAACCACACACACACACACATACAAATACACACAGATATATTTATGAACATTTAAAAAAATACACATAGTTTACCAGCACTAACTGCACATTAGCTGTTTGCAAATAACACATTTTTAGGTTTAAGAAATATTATAATACTATAGTTGTTTACAATTGCTAAGTCACATTTCTTAGTGCTAAAGCCACTTTTTTTTATAACACTTTACATAGTTTATAGTACCAGTGCACAGTTTGGCCAACAAACGACCAAAATGTACAACAATCAGCAAAACTGACTCAAACCACCAAGATTTATTGTGGTATAACTGATTACATATTATTCTTGGATAGAAAATATGTGCTAGTATTTTGAATCAGGTTTGCTGTGTTTGGATTAAAAAGTTGGGTATGCTGAAAAAGGTATTTTGCTTTTTGAACTGTAGAATTTAATTGACAAAATGTGGTTTTGAGCATGTGTTAAGATACATCCTGTGATGCACTGGGACACATCCTCAGTGATGTCCCTGAGGTCACCGGGTGGTTTGGGTCTTTCAACATCATACCTCATCGCTCAGACGACCAAGCGAGAGTTGATTAGACTCTGGCTTGTGTCTCAGCAGCACTAGTTCACTCCTCAACCATGGCCATGTGGAGGCCTTTTCTGCAGCCTCCATGGCAGACTTGATGGCTCTCCTTTTACCAGCCCCTGTTATGCCTAGCAGCATGTAGACACTGCACAATGATTGGCCAGCAAACCATCTGCATCCCACTGTGCAGCATGCCTTACAGCCTGCCCCCCCTGCACTGCTCCATCAGTTCCTGGTATTTGACTTGTTTCCGTTTGTTTGCCTCCTCAATGCGCTCCTCCCAGGGAACTGTGAGTTCTAGTAAGAGTACTTGTTTCAAAGAGGCAGAAAAAAGCACCACATCTGTCCTCAGCGTAGTTGCCATTATATGGTTTGGGAACTTAAGCTGTCTGACCAGATCAACTCACAGCTCCCAATCTGATGCACTGGCGAGAAGCTGGTAGTCTGGATTGTACTTGGCATTGCTCTCCTGCCCTGACAAAAGTAATGCCCTTACAATGACAAACCGGTTTGGCAGCCTGGATCAGGAACTTGGTTGCACTTCTGGCCTGCCCACACAGAGATCCCTGCACGTTCGACCCTTGGGTCCTTGGAGTCCTGATAGAGAAGTGCCTCTCTAGTGCGAGCGACCCTGAACTCCTCGTCAAGGCTACTGAGCTTGTTTAGTTTAGCATAGATAGCAACACTGCTTAGGCTGCGTGAGAGTCCCAGTCACATCCGGATCTGGATCACAATGTTATCCACATGGAAGCGAAAGTGTCCACTACCTTCCCCCTCTACAGTACCATGGACCTGGACTTGGCAGAAAATAACTATTTGGCTGATTGTGTGATACTGCTGTTAAGCGTTTTAAAAAACTGTAATAAAGGGTCAGACATGCACTGTTAGTCATTTCATGTTATAAAGGAAACTTGTTTTATTTGACATATTTTCATTTATAATTGTGCTTAACAAAAATAAAAATATGTAGTTTAGATTTCATTATATATCAATAAATAAATAATGTAATAAGTTGCAGTGATTCATTTGGTTTCCATATTGGGAAACATGCGATTTAGCAATTGTAAAAAACTGTAATCTCAGGCACTGCAAAGACGTTTCAGACTGAAATACTGTGGGGATGAGAAGCAGGTCTACTGCAGGTGAGACACACATTTCATTTGAAGTGTGCATCTCAAAGTGAAAGTGAAATTTTTTCAGGGCCTCAGACCACAATCATTGCTTCCTGGTGTGTACAATAAAGTTTAATGTTGCTTCAACTACTGTTCAAGGTTCGTTTTAACAAGTCACAACTGGATTAGCTTCAGCCTTTGCCCCCTTTCATGAACTGATAATGTCTCATAAAGTAAACATTCATCAGTTAAATGCACAGACATACAAAAAAAATCCAGAATTCAGAGAATAGTGCAGTAGTGATGACACACATATACGAAGTAGAATTTGTTGGGTCAGTCAGGTGAAAGTATTGTCCCTAATAAAAGTGGAACCACACGCAATGTCCAGCAGTATAACAGTTTTAAATTGTAATTATTTATTTTTAAATGTATATAATTTCCAAGAAATGTATGATGACTTACTGCTGTATGACAATTTTTTAACATTCCTGACCAATTACATGTTTTCTTGATTTTCTCCACATTTTAATTTAGTAGATTTACACATTTTAAAAAACTAAAAAACAAAATGAATAGAGATCAAAAATAAACCGAATACACAGCAACTGTGTATTAACATTTGCTGGAAAAGGGGTTGGGAGTGTTCAAACATTTGCAAATGAATAGTACACATAAACAGGTTTATTTTTTCACAATGTATTTTCTTCACCAAAGTTTCAAGAACTGAAAGTTTCACCATAAGCATGAGAAATTGAGACATGAGTAGAAGCATTTACATTATATTCAATATATTTTAAAAATGTTATTTTACATTACATTTTGGGGAAGTTACTTTATCTCACTCTAAAAAAAAATCTAAAAAAAAAATGTCCTTCATCAAGAAATAATTATTTTCAACAAATACCTTGTGCTACAATTATCGGCACCCCACGCTATGACACTTTGTATGACTTAAAATAAATGAATAAGCACTGAGTCATCTGCTAGAACCGGCCAGAAAATAAAGACCAGGACATCTGAGACTATTCCTCTTTATGGAATCTCTTCTGATCATCCAGGGTCTTCAGCCCTCTCTTGTTCCATCCAATATCTGAACCACTTGTCCTTAACCAGGGTGGTAGGGGATTTTGGGGCCCATTAAAGTGCTTGGAGGGTGAAACAGTGATCACAGGGGAGACACACAGACATTCAGGCACACACTCAGACCATTTAGCATCTCCAGTCAGCCTGACATGCAGGTCTTTAGACTGTGGGTGGAAACCCAAAGATGCCGGTGGAAACTCACACAGACTCTGAGAAAACATGCAACTCCACACAGGAGGTACCCTTAGCCAACCGGCCATCAAACCCAGGACTTTCTTTTTACTCTTTTTACAAGAGGTGCCAATAACTGTGGAGGGTACTATAAATGCTGAGGTTAGCAATAAAGTCATAAGCGAGTAAGTTCCCAGATAGCCACCACCACAATACCTGTAACAATCAGCATCAAAACAAATGCTCCTGCAAAAAACTGCAGCCGACTGTTTCTGAAGCAATTCAATGGTGGAAGCTGCAGAAAAAAAAAACAGAACAGTGAGACAAATTAAAAAGAAAAAAAAAACGTGTGACTTTAACGCTGGTAGTCATTGCTCAGATGAAACAATTAATAATCTTAAACAAATGTCATAGAAAATGATAGAAATAAGGTCCTGTTTTCTTTAATCACCTGTTTCAAATCTTCCTGAGCCCTGAGCAGTGTTCCTTTAGAGATCAGATGATCAGTAACTGCTTTCAGGGCCTCGTCGTTGCGCTGGCATCTCAGCAGGCCTTGGTCTTCATGAAACAGGCAGTCCACAGTGAACACATTACTCCTGTTTACACTCAGACTGCTGTCTGGAAGAAGGTAATTGTGATCAAAGGTGTGGTGGAGAACCACAAGAACGGCAGGCTGGTTCACTAGAGAGAGAGAGAGAGAGAGAGAGAGAGAGAGGGAAAGACCACTTTTAGATCTTAGATCTAGATTTTAGGTCACTTTCCCCAAAAAATATGTACAGTGTACTATACAGAATCAATACAGTGGCTAAGGCTATGAACTGTGGATTTTTTTTACACTGTGGAATTTTCTCAAGAGCCGCTTCAATGTCCGTCCCAGCCCGAGATACGACAGCCACGAAAGCGATGATGATGTCACTCTGATCTGCTGAAGTAACTTCACGGAGATGGAAACGTTCCGTGAGACGCTCCATAAAGTTCATATGGGAATAGAGGGTAGTCCCAGACACCATCATATAGAATTTCTCCAAATGTGATACTACAGACACAAACAGAGAGAAGGAGGTTATTAACTGTACTTTTAACATGTTTTATTATCCAGGGTCTCCATTAATAAAACTGGAATAACATTTCAACCCTTTGTTTTGCCGTCAGTGTGATATTTATCATTAATTCTGATTGTATTTTTTTTCCAGAGGTACACAATTCACCTCCCTCTCCCGGAATCACCAACCGTTATCAGACACTGGCAGGAAATATGCACTGTGTATTTCACTGGAGTACTAGTAATGGGTGGGAGCTTTCAAATGTGCTGCGACACAGTTTGAACTACAAAGCTACATTCTGTCGTCCAGTATCATAACATTCGTCTCTGACTAAGCCGTTTTATTACATCCTACAACAGGATTACAGGATTACCTGACGATCTACAAAGAGTGAATGGAATTGGCAAACCTTCTGGCATGTTGTTCTGCATGTTATCCTGCGATCTTATCCTCCCCAACATGGCTGAATATGAAACAGTTCATTTTCACTTTCACTTTCTCAAGAGCAAATTAAGGACACACACACACACACATATATATTAGGGCTGGGCACGTTAACGCATTATTATCTTATCGCACGTCAACACAGTTTATTTGGGCAGTGCATATCTATACGTGTCGGCTGGTTTTCGCGTGGATCAGGCGTCCCATTACTTTCGTCCATATTATAAGGACCAAAGTATTTGGATGCCTGGTCATTACATTAATGACAATGCATTCAGATGCATAGACTTTCATATGGAGTTGGTCCCCCATGCACCCATGCTCTGGTCTCTGAAGGTAACTTGTTTTTCTGTAACGAACTAGAGAAAACGTGAGTACCCTGGCAGTGGCAAATAGCTTTGCTTTTGTATGTGATTTGATTACATTAAAGTCGTACATAAAATGAGATTTACATAAAATGACTGCAGCTGTGTAAATGTGTTAACTGCTGTTAAAAAGCTCCTTATTTGTTCCTTATTGCGCTTTTTCTCATATAGCAGTACTTCAAAAATAAAACTGTGCACTACGCAACTTTTGAATTATTTAATTTGCATATAATCGCAGAAAACCATGTGATTGATCACAATAAAAACTGTAATCGTTGTCCAGCATTAATATAGTAAGCCGCCAAACTTCGCAGGGGTTACGTTCCAAGAGCACGTGGTCCCGGAAATGTTGGTTTTAATTCCTGCATCATACATTTTCTCCGTGACAGAATGTCTTCAGTCCCGAACAGTGAACCCAGTGGACTTTGGTTGACACGGTGATCCGACGTGCTGTAGAGATTGAAACAGGAGGTCGAGGGCTTGCGTCAGCAGCTCTCAACGCTGGAACAAAAGGTGGTGCAAACCCCTTCATCTTCCCATACATTACCTTAGACGTCTCTCCCCGAAAAATGGAATGTTGTAGATGGGAAGTGTTTTGAGTTTTTGACTAACCTCTCCCTGCTCTTCCGAATTTCAGCCGAAGCGCTACCCCAAATACAAACTTCATGTTTGATGTTTATTGTCTATGCCAGTGGTTCCCAAACTTTCTCTGCAGTGCCCCCCTTTTCTAGATAAGAACATTAATGGGCCTCCCTTCCAATTCAAACTATACAGGTTATCCCATTCGTGCGCCCCTCTGCAATACCTCTGCGCCCCCCAGTTTGGGAACCACTGGTCTATACCAGGGGTTACCAACGGGGTGCCCACGTGCACCAGGGTGCCCCCAAGGACCACATCAGTAGCCCACGGACATCTTCTAAAAATAGTACAACACACCAGTGAGCAGCATCTAACATTTTATTTGATCCTGTTTCTATTCTTCTTTAATCACATTTGCTTTTATATAGATTTGAAAATGGCAATTTTCATTGAAGATGTAGGCTAGGCCTCTACTACTTATTTTGGTAACAATTTAATGCTTTAATTTACATTTTGTGAGCTATGTCTTTATTCTTTATTTCTGTTTACAATTTAGTGTAATGGTCACAATTTTTCTTCACATTTTCCGTTTTTGTTAAATAAAAACGGGAGCTTACATCTCATGGGATGAATAGTGATGCATCGAGATATCGAATCGAATTGAATCGTTGATGTGATAATCGTAATCGAATCGAATTGTGAGGCCTGTGAAGGTCAGCATGCATATACCTAACAATAACACATCTTTAGGTCCTGTAGTATTTTTGTGATCTGTACCATTGTGCCTTTTTGCATGTTTTGAAAAAGCTTCTCACAAATAAATATTAGGAGAATAAAAACTGAAATGATTTACATGGTTTTATTCATTTTCATATTCACACATTTGATTTGGTCACATTGCCCATTCTTACATTGGGCATCTCTCAAGCCCTCTGTTCTGTAGGCAGCAGAATATCCTGTAGGTATCAGTCATTTTTAAAAGAACCACCAGGATCTCATGCCAGGTGACAGAAAGGATCGTTTCCACTGTAAACACAAAAATATATGATACAGGAATTAAAACAGGAAATTCCAAAGGTGTATCAGACACTAATTTGAAGACTATAGTCTACACTGAGGTGTGAACATCTGGACTGGTTTATGACAATCTAGTGTGCTATTCAACCTGTACATTAAATATTTAACAACAGGTGGAAAAGGAATTTATTTACATACATTTTGATTTATGGTCATTTTCGCTGATCTGTATAGACCAGTAGTAAAGACATGGACCGTCTCGGTGGCACTGAGAATGATTTGAAGCTCAAGCCCAAATATCACAAAATAAAAGTTGTAGTGATTCCAAACCTTTGTCATGCAAGTACATGTTTCCGTCTTAAAACTTAGGGTTTAGCTGTTCCCTGCTGTAACGCCAGCTTATTTCAGGTATTAAAAGGTGAGGTTTGGGGTTGTTTACCCAGGGTTGGGTGGTCTCATTTTTCACTGCCCACATGATATAAAAGAAAACATGGTTCATCAGACCAGACAACCACCTTTCACTGCTCCATGGTCCAGTTCAGATGTGCAGTATAGGAGCATTCGAGGATGGGTAGGGGGTCAGCATGGGTACCCTGACTGGTCTGCAGCTATGCAGCCTCACATGTACCAGGGGGCACTGGACTGGACTGGATTGTGTGTTCTAGACTGTGTGTTCCTACTCCTTTCTATGAGAGCAGCATGAACTTTTTCAGCGTTTGTTCTATAGCAGCTCTTTTGTGGGATCAGATCAGACGGGCTGGCCTTCACTGCCCACCAGATCTGTGAGACTTGGGCATCCTGTCGCCAGTTCAACACTTGTCCTTTCTTTAGACCACTTTTGGTAGGTTCTGACCACTGCATACTGGGAAACCCCCACAAGATCTGCCATGCTGGAGATGCTCTGAACCAGTTGTCCAGACATCACTTTCTTGTGAAAGTGTCTCAGATCCTTGTGGCCATTTTTTACTGCTTTTATCATCAACTTTAAGAACTGACTGTTCACTCACTGGCTTATATACTCAAACAGGAGAAACTAAAATCATCAATGCTCTTCACCTGTATTAATGTTGTGGCTGATCTGTGTTTGTCATATGACAAAGGATAAGCAGGTTTTATGTACATCACAAGCTAAATCTGGTTTACACAGGTTTAATTTTCAGGAAGTTGGGTGTGGATTAGCAGAGCTACAGAAGTGGAACTGACGTGAGCCCACCAGAAGACAGTGACCACACATGCTCCAGCATTCTTCCATTCTGCCCATTTGAACTATACCAGCAAATGTTGCTTCCTCTTGATCTCACTCAAAAACTTCACTGCTGCTTCCACGGCCTCCGTTTTACCAGAACTGTTCAGCAACCCTCGATCTTCATGATACAGGCAGTCCACAGTTAACACGTCATTCCTGGTAACACAGTGTCTGCTCTCTGGAACAATGGCATTCTGATCATATGTGTGGTGGAGAACTACGAGAACCGCAGGCCGGCACACTGTAAGGGTGAAAGGTAATAAGAGTTTAATCAACATTCAAGCCTTCGAAGTTTCCTCTGAAACACTATGGTCAAAAAGCATCTGTGGTTCTGAGAAGGAACTGGTACATCCTCTCAGACTACCTTTTGTTGCCATTACACAGATTTTCCAACTTCAATTGGGACCCATTATTACATGCTCTTTGCCTGTATGGAAAGAGTCTTGCAAAGTCCACAGATCTTCTCCTATTTGGTACAGTAATCATCTCTTAACAGACTCTTTTACATCTTGGTCAGATAAAAATATTCACACCCTGAACAATATCTTCAATTCTGATTTTTTTGCTCTTTTTAGGACCTTTGCAACTCTTTTTCTGTCCCACATACATCATATTTTTTCTACTTTATGCTACGCTCTCCAATCATATTAATAATCATATTGCTGCATGTGTATTGTAACTGACCCCAGTTATAGAGTAACATTTAATTCTGTTACTCTATATACTCCCCTCTCCCCTTTTCTGTTTCCCTACCCCTAAACCAGTTGTTTGTGTTTGTTTAAATTGAATCCATAAAAGTAATTACAAAAAGCATTAGTGGTTCTTATATTTGTGCTAAATCTTTACCAGGAATCTTCTGAAGAGCAGCTTCAATGTCAGTTCCAGCACGAGACACAATGGGGGCAAAAGCAATAATGGCATCACTTTTATCCACAAGGAACTCCTCACACAGATTAAGTCTGATCTTGAGATCCTGTATGAAGGTTTTGTGACAATTGAAGGTATTTCCAGTAGTCATCAGGTGGAAATGGATCACTTCTGGCCCTACAACTAAAATAAACAAAAATATAACAGAAATTGTACGTCACTGTGCAAAACAAAAAAAGGATTATGCATGTAAGTGTACGTACAGCAAATGTAAAGGTAAGCAAAACACACAGTCAGTTAATTCGTTAATTCCTATTTACTGATAAAGGTGGTTTTCCTAACTGTCAGGGTGAAAAATTTATCTCATTTAATTTTAAATATAAAGATGAGTGGTAATACATCTACAGTATAGTTATATTTGTTCCCCTCAGGCATTCAGACACGCTACACTGTACAGTATGTTGAACATTCAGCACCACATGCTGTGGGAGGGCTCACCTTTGTTCCACACCCATAACACAAACTGAACCACTGTAAAAAAATACATTAATACAAAATATTAATACATACAACAATACAATTGTAAGCAAAACACACTGTAATGATAAATGATAAAGACACTCTTATAACCATCTTCCAATACATAAAGCAGAAACAAAGAAAGACATTTACATGAGAAAAAGACTTTAACTACAGTGATTTAAAAGAAAGAATTTACACGTTAATTCAGCAGGAACACCATTTTAGTTCTTGGGACTTGAGTTCTTGAGTTTAATTTAATTATGACAAAAATTCACCAAAGTTTGTGGAAACTTTGTACCTTATCCAAAAAGTGAAAGTTTAAAAACTGTTAGGTCATGAATATTAAAGGCAATGGTTAACAAATCACACTGTGATTTCAGTCAGTTGTTGCAAAGAGGATTAAGATCGGAATCGTAAAACCAAAACATTAGTGATGAAGACACTCTTATAAGCATTTTCTGTTATAAACCAGACAAACATTAAATGAGGAAAAGACTGTAGCCATTCAGTCCCTGTGATGGAAAATAAGAACATCTAATTTGATTTAAAATCTAATTTTAATTTGAAATTGCAATGTAAAGATGAGAGGTAACAGATCTACAGAATAGCTGTAATTGTTTTTTGGTGAAATTTCCACAATTCAGAAGTTTTTAATTGCAAAATATGTTAAAGTGTCACTTGCACTGACTGTGGACAAACAACTGTAACCAGGGGCGTCAGAAGCATTTTTAATGTGAGGGGGTCGCATCGTTCTATGCATGGGGGCGGGGTTTTACGCGTGAAAAGTCTCTGTTTGTTTTGGGGGTGGGGGTATTTGGAAACCGCTGTTGAATCTTGAATCTTTCGTGAAAGAATCAATTCCACTTAATCGATAGGAGAATACACACAGTGCACACATGTAAGTGCACGATTTCAGACACAGTGTGTGGGCACTGTGTGTCTCCGGTTTCCTGTTTATGTACCATGTGACGCGGGTCAATTCCGAAACCCAGTGAGTGTCACGTGACTGGTGTGTGACATTTTGTAATTTTTGTGAACTTTTCCTTGCATTCAGACACATAATACACCGGAACAGTGGAATGTTGCAGAATTTGGTCTTTTATGCTGGGAGTTTTTTTTTTTTTATATACAACATTAGATTAGTAAAAAAAAAACTATCAGAGTCAGTGTTACATTAATATCTGCAGCTCTGTAATATCCCCAGTCGGCCCCAGGACTAATGGGGACTTTTAAGTTGACTGGGGGTGTGGTCTCATTTGTGGCACAGACAGACAAAGCGAGACAGCAGACTAACTAGTTGATTTAACTAATTCCTGTATGAACAGAACTGCTGTCCTCTATCGGCGTTACTGCACCATGTAGCCAAAGGTAAGATAACTCTCCTGTTTTTCTGCAATAAATTCTATGTGTGGCATTTTTTTAAATTTTATAATTTAATGTAAATATTCATCCAATCAGTCCATATTATTCTATAGTCTATATATTTTATTGTTATTTGACTATTATTTGACTTGGTGCCGCTGCTCACCGGTAACCAGAATTGGCTCTACTCATCTTGACGCCCAAGTTGCCCAAGACCTCGTCTACATTGTGGACCGGCAGGATATATATCTAGTCTGCGGCTGTCTGGCTTATCCTGGGGCTCGTGTACCAACCTATGGCGAGTTTGCTACAGTACTCAGTTGCGGAGCTTCTCAGGCTCCGTCGTCCCCTGTCAGTGTCCCCGCTGACTGCGCTTTATGTTTAACCAGACATCGCTATCCAGCCTCGCCGGAGATATAGCCATCGTGGGTCCCACCTGAATGTTCATCAAGACACTTCAAGGTAACACTTTATAATAACTCCCTATTAAGCATTTCTTAAACATTGGTTAAGTCTTAGTTAACACTTTGTTAGTCATTTGGTAGTAATTATCTCTTAGTTATTTCTCATCAGTTAATCATTAATAAACATATCTATTCATGTTTTGTGTGTGATAAATGAATCCATCTTAAGAATGTATTATTTTAACTTAAGAAATGCTTAAAAAATGATTTATTAAGCATCTGTAAACAGTACTATTCATCATATATTATGCATTTGTTAATATCTTTGTTCAGAATTTGTTAAACATTGTTTTATTATGTTACCGTTTAGGCTTATGTGACTACCCTTCACGGATGCAATATTTCACAGACCATCATTAAAAGTAGTTTGTGTATGAATTAAGTGACATTGCTGCACAGTGTTCTGCTGCAATTGAAGCAGACCAGGAGCTTGCTGACAAAGTTGCCTTGTTTAAAACCAATGGCAAACTTCTCCCTCTGAAGAGAAAGTGAAGGGTATTGGAATGCAGCATATTTGAATCCTTTAAAGGTTGGGTAGCTTTGCAAATGCCACATGTTATATGTGTACACTTTAAAGATTTTTTTTGTACTGGCATTTTGTTAGCTTTGTAGTACCGTAATTTCCGGACTATAAGCCGCTACTTTTTTCTCTTGCTTTGGACCCTGCGGCTTATACAACGGTGCGGCTTATCTATGGATTTTTACAGCTAACGGTCACCAGGGGCGCTCTATCAAGGAAGCGCAAGAGTGAGGCAGACAGTTGACACAGAGGAAGACGACACCAGCGGCCGCATTACTGGACCTTTACTGCTGTTTTGGCAGTTTTTGGAAAAGATGCTGGTTATTTTGTTAAGCAGCCATGTTACTGCACCTTTACTGCCGTGTTCAGCGGCTTATATGTATTTCAAAATACATATTAATACTGTCAAAACAATTTGATCTAAAGGGGACCAGTCCTCCTGGGCTGCAATAGATAGTGTAGTAAGCATTAAAAGCCTGTATAAATCTCTTATAATCTCTTATAAGAACCAACTGGGCATTCATAGCTTTTAACAGAGCCTTTAAAACACGCTTGCCTTTGGCTTTTCTGCAGTGAAGAGTAAGATAGCCACTCAGCTTTTACCTATACAAGTAAATAAGCAGGAGCACCACTTTAACACATTAGCAGCAGGGGAAGTCGTGTAGTACCGTGATTTATCGGTCAGTCTCCATTGAGAAAATGAGAATGGATCTATGGTGGAGGTCCCTGCAAGCGTATCCTTGCTACTAATGAACACACTCCAGTCACAGCAAGGCCCAATCTCATACATCCTGAAGTGCAGAGCAGGTGAAGAGCTGATTCTGTAGGAAACAAATGGCAATCTTCACTCGCTAATAAACATGTGAGAAAGGTATTTTTCTTCTTCAGCAAAGTAGACGGTAATAATGCAGCACACAGCAGTTTGAATGAAACACACTGAAACATCCATTTTTCCTTTTGCTACTTAAAAAGGTTTTCAGAGGAGCCTTGCTTTAATTAAATTGTTTCATTTTTGGCAACTGTAGCTTCTGCTCCATTACATTTTAGAAGAAGTCCTCTTTACTTTCATATTTTTACAAATGCATGCACTTCAATTTTAAAAAGGAAAAAAGCACTTTAAACTGTCATTTGTCTCAGGGAAGGAGGACACAAATGCAGGAGTAAACTCAAATCAGCATAGCTTTTAATAACACAAAGCATGTAAACAGACACTTGAAAAAATAAGCACTCCCGCTTTCTTTTGGCTTGGCTTGAGGGAACTGTTCTGTCAGAGAAAGGTACTTCCCATCTAAACAGACCAGTCCCGATGAAGTTCACGCTCCTCCTTGGGAGCCTAGCTAAACACTAGAGTTCAGACGCTCCAACACTTGCTGGAGCTATACATGGGGAATCCAGGCCTAGAGGCACTTCTTCCATGCTGGGTGCTACTAAAACATGAGAGACAGAGATATCCAAATCAGAGTTCACAAGGCTTAGATTCAAAGGCAGGACCCCTTACTGCTTAGTGACAATGGCTGTCTTTTAGCAGCTAGGAGAGTCCACAAGAAAGCATCAGAGAGTTGTCCAAACTGAAACCAAAACATGTGAGGAGACTAAGGAAAAGCATGAAGGTCAGGAGCTCGGTGACCACACGTCGGACTACTGGTCGGCTGGTCTTTTAAACCTTTTCACATGAGGGAGCAGGGACATGAGGACAAGACAATAATCACATACTTAACTAATGAGGGAAGATACCTGGAAACACAAGGGAAACCTGATGTTTAAGAAGAACAAGAGGGCTGAATGTAAAATAGATCCGCCACCTAGCAGCACAAATCAAAACATACGTCCACGTGGACAGGGGGGCATGACAGGACACCTCCAGCTCAGTAGCACGGTGACTGGGAATGCTGGATGCATGGTGAAGGCAGCGCGGATGTGACCGGATTGGGATGGCTGGCTGGGAGGATGGCCATGGGTATGAAGAGCCAGGTGATCTGGCCGCATATAATGAAACTCCCCCCTTGACTGAAGATCTCTCGTGCTGGGTCCCAGCACCTGTCCTCAGGCCCATAACACTCCCAGTCCACCAAGTATTGGAGATGACTCCGTCTCCTCTGGGAGTCCTGGAGCTCACTAACCTGATAATGGGCGGGCCCCCTCAACCTCCTTCTCCTCACGGAGAGTTGGGTTCACTTCTCCATCATCCAGCAGTCTCTGAGCATACCCTTCAGAGAAACTGGGGCCCGCAATCTGACAGCTTGGGATGAAGCCCTTTCTTGAGAACTGCTGCCAGTGTGGACTCATTCCACACACTTTCTGCAGCTAGGAAACGAAACTCTATACGAATAGGTTTTTCCTTGGTGGAGCTGGAGGAGACAAGTGCACTGCAGCACTACTTCCTTTCCAGAGTGCTGAGGCCCAGTCCTGACCCTGCCCCGTGAGCCACTGGATCAGCTTAGCTACCTTTTGTATTGAGGTAATCTCAGGAAATTCTGCAATGGGTCGCCCCATACCTCTCTGGAACTAAAGCATGAGGTGTGGACGAAGAGTGAACTTTGGCGATCTGGGCTGGTGCTTGAGGAGCTGAATAAGGAGCTGGGGGGTGTCACTTGACATGGGTTGCAGGAAAAAACTCAAATCAAGGTAGCTTTTAAGCACCTAACACCAGTGTTGGGCAGTAACGTGTTACTGTAATTTGATTCTATTTTTAGTAACGCAGTAATCTAGCGTTATAATTTTAAAATTGGTAATTAGATTACCGTTACAATTCAAGTAACATTGCGTTACCGCTGCGTTACTAATAAAATCAAGTTCACAGTAATCTGTTAGCGGCAGGCAGAAATCTGTCTGACAGGCACACGCGTGACGTCATCTACGGGAGACCTGCATGCGACACCAGCTCAGACAAAAACAAAGCGAGCATGGAGAGTGAGAAGTTCGCGTTCAGTAACTGGAAATATAGCCTTTACTTTAAATTCATCTCAGTTAAAGGCAAGAACATTATGTGAGTTGTCGTAGGTTTGTAACACTTAATAATAAAGTGTGTTTGAGCTGATTTAAGAGTTTCTTTAGAGGGTCGGGAAGTAACTAGTAATCTAACTAGTAATGTAACTAATTACTTTTAAAATAAAGTAATCACATTAGTAATTTGATTACCTTTAAAGGGAGTAATCAGTAATCAGTAGTTTAATTACATTTTTAAAGTAAGCAAACAGACAAACAGACACATCAGAGGGTAATCCACACTGAAAGTGGCTTCTGAGAGGAGCCTGAGAAAAAGTATGATGGTCAGAAGCTCGGTGACCACATGCTGGACTACTGGACCAGCTGGACTTTTATACCTAGACACACAAGGGAGCAGGGACACTGGTATCAATCAGAAGCACAAGACAATAAGCACATACATAATTAATGAGGGGAGACACCTGGAAACACATAAGAAACCTGATGACGTCAGTCTAAGGAGAACACGAGGGCTGAACGTAAAACAGGTGCACCGCCTGCGAACACTGGAGGCATGGTGAAGGTGGAGCAGATGTAACATAAGCTCATGAGAAATTTTGATGAACATGCTCTCTTTGCAAAGCTTGACATTTGTAAGGACTGATGCAGAGTATGAATACCATTTAAAAACTATATGGGATTAATATGGTAAACATTAAAAACATATCTAAAATATTTAGACTGAATTTTCACATATACTTTAAAGGGTCCATAAATATAGAAACCAAAAAATAATACATATAGAATGGCTGTGTTTGCTAATTTACCCACTCTAAATTTGTCATGTGAGAATGCAGCATGACTGATGACTTAAGTTATGTGAAGTGCAGAATTGCACTGAATATTCACAAGCAAAGTTCTGATGTCTTTATGTCTATCCAACACATTATGCCCTTCTGAAAATAAGGGTTTTTAAATCTTGGATATATGGTTCTGTGAAAAAAAAACTTTTAAAGATAGAAAACAGTTTTCCTAATTTTAAATAAAAGAAATTGCTGTGTAAACACTGTTAACATTTCTAAACATACTTTTCACCCTTTAGTCCAAATATGGAAATAGACATGCAGTCCAGACTATTTTTGTCAAGTCCAAGACTACAACTAGTTGAAACTGAGCCAAGACAGATATTAGCCAAGCCATGGTGGGGTGTAAGGGACCAAGCTCAAGGAACCAAGGAGCAACAGGTTGGTAGTGCACAAATGAAGAGTTTTAATTTCAAACTAAGCAAAATGGAAAAAAATCACAAAAGAAAAGAGGGCCCATTTTAAAAGAGGTCAAAGAAACATAACTCAACTGTAAAGCAATTAACTAAACTAA